>CM041293.1:143512224-143581315 GCA_023052935.1 Piezodorus guildinii
AGAAAAGGGTCAGTTAATCCTCTTCTTTTCTTTCTTTTATCAGTAAATGGTTAGTTGTTAGCAAATATTCATCTTATTGAAGATTTTCTAACATTTAAGAGTTTTTAGTTTTTACTTGTGAGTTGAGTAAGAACGTTGTGATGGCCAACAGAAGAGCATTGACCGAAGAGGAATCAATTCGTGCTGTTGCTTTGAGTGAGAAGGGTTTTCTCAAAGGCATATTGCGCAACGGCTCCAGCGGTCACAATCCGTAGTGTCCAGGGTGCTTAATAGGCACCGTCAAACTGGAGGACATACAAGAAGAGTCGGACAAGGCCATCCGAGGTCAAGTTCCCATCGTGACGAGAGATTTTTGAGAACTGCATGCTCTTCGGGATCGCCGATCAACTGGTAACTGTTCAAGATTATGGATTGACCTCACATCCTTCAGCTATTGGACCTCTTCTCCGGGTGAGCGCTTGAGGTTTGCTCGGGAGCACCTAAACTGGACTCAGAAAGATTGGAGCCTCGTATTATTCAGTGATGAGTCAAGATTCTGTCTCCGATCTCCAGATGGACGGGAGAAGGCGGAGAGAGGAAGCTCCATGCACTTTTTCTCCAAGGGTTGCGTTTGGTGGTGTGTCAGTGATGGTGTGGAGTGGCATAAATTTAAACTCTCGTACAGAGTTGTTCTTTTGAACCGTGGCTCTATAACTGCTGACAGGTACATTAGGGAGGTACTTGAGCCACATGTAATACCTTTCGTCAGAAATATCACAGGTAACTTTATTTTTATGCACGATAATGCCAAACCTCACGTTGCTCCATCTGTGCAAAATTTCCTCAGACAAGAAGAAATTGACGTTATGGTTTGGTCACCCAGAAGTACAGATATGAACCCAATAGAGCATGTGTGGGACATACTTGGAAGACGTGTCAGCGCCCGAGACCCACAAAATTTGGCATATTTAAGGGAAATGTTAGTGGAATAGTGGAACAACGTGTAAGAGCCCTAGTCACTGGAATGGGCAGGAGAATGGAAGCAGAGCTAGAGGTGGGAATACCAACTATTGGTAGTTTTCCTCGAATTCTTCCTTTTTATTCAGTTATTCATTTCAAAGATTTACTTTATAATTTTGAGACTGTAGGACATTTTTATTTTGATTTTTTTTCCTATTAAAAATTTCTAGAAAAAAATTTTTTATTTTTTATTACCCTTATAATAAAGCGTGACTTCCAAAGAAAAAAGAATATTTTCAAAAATACCCAATAAGTTCAGTAATTTCAAAATATTGAAGTGATCCTTTTTTTTTTTTTTATTGGAATTTACAACTGTATAATGTAATACAACAAGTAAATTGAAATGAAATTTAAAAAGGCATGAAACACCTGCAGAGAAGCTTCCTAATGGAAGCACTCCAAAAATGTTCTAAACTAGAAGGTCTTGGGGCCATCACCTTTTCAGACACCTCAGAGGATTGTCAAGAACTGAAGAGGAAGAAAGGATTGAAACTAGAGGATTAGGGTGGGAATGGAGTTTGCCATGAAAGGAATGGTATCTAGATCGGGCCAAATCAGCAGCATATGTAACATTAAGGTCTTTATGGATTAGTGGATTTGTGGCAATGTAAAGACCATTGAGGATTTTACGAAGGATTTTGGATTGTAGGGATTGGATACGGGAAGAATTCGATGGTTTAGTAGAGCCCCAGAGCTCAACTCCGTAAGTCCATATCGGCCTTATGATAGTCATGTAGATGAGTCTTTTGTGGACTGAGAATTTAAATTATAAGATACTGTAGTTGTATGGAGGGGGTTGGGAGTTGACGATCTAGTAAAGGAATGATCAGTTAGGAAATATCTCCGTATGGAAGGTAAGAGCCACTCCAACTCGCCGTATAAGTGGGTCACCAGAAGTACTGAAGATAATCTTATGAGCATGTCCATAACATATGAAATTTTAGTTTCATAGGATTTTTCGTTTTCGTGCCAGAGTTACCACACACAGACCTTTTGGGGGACTTGGCTATTTGGTTTCAAGAGACCCTAAAACGGGTATTTCCAGTAAAAACTCGAATTTATAATTTTTTGCGAACCCAATAGTTATCCTTACTTCATATTTTATGTATATGCAAGTGAAAGTAATATAATTATTTTATCTAGCTTACGTTTATTTGAATGTTACTTCCAAGAATGGAGGTAAGTAAAAGTTTACTGAGTGACAAATTCAATTTTTTTTTTTTTGATCACCCCTAATCGCCTTTGAAGGCTATACGGGATTTCTCGGACCAGGGGGTGAGGGTGGTCAATAAATGCTGAGATAAACCCTCCCAGTACCGAGACTCGAACTCGTAATTATTTTAGTTTCAAATTTTGGACCTCTAGAAGTTGCGCTAACCCTTTCAGCCACTCCGCTCCTGAGAGAGACAATTCAACTTTACAGACATTCTGTCTTGACTCGTAGGTGACGCTAATACGGAAGAGTGGTGGTAGTAATGCCGTAATGAGGAAGACACCACCCCCAGGGGTCTCGAGGGAGCAGGCAGGATGTCCTGAAGGAGAGGAGGTCCTGCCAAAAGAGATTGATGAGCGGATGAGCCTTCCTTGATGGATGGAGTCATCAGGAGCAGGAGGTGTCCCAACCTTGTTAATATGTTCCAAGGGATGTCTTGTCCTGTAGGATCTTATCTTCTATTATAGCCTCAAGGATCGAGAAGAAACTCCTATTTAACGAGTTGTAAATATAGAAGTACTATGTCAAGGAAACTATGTTTTGGCGGCCTTTAATAATATTAACTTCGAAAATAACATTAACAAAAACAACACCTAATTACACACATCTGATATTATATATTTTTTTCTGTACATTCTCAGATAACATGAAAACGTGAGGTGATACATAAAATGAATAAATAATAGGGGAATAAAATCACGGCCCGAAGTACAGTATATCCGTACAACACCGATCCGTGATCAGTCAAATTTCTGGCATGCGCATGAATGTAATCATGGACAAGTCTGAAACGTAAGATAAATATACATGGCAAGCTTAGAAAAAACTATATATATTAATGAATGATTGAAACCTATAATGGACAAGTCTAGACTGATAAACAATATCTTGACTTTTTAAATTATTATTATATGATAATGTATGAAAAGTCTAATATAAGATTGATGATTATTGGCTTAGAAAACCTTTTTTTTTTAAACTATTTTTAAAAAACTATTCCAAACTATTTCAATCAATATGAAACCTACATTACATGAAAGCTCATTAAATTTTACTTCGAATGTTTCTTTGTTGTACGTATGTTTCCGGTGAAAACGCTAATTTTAATGTATGTATGTATCTGAATTTGTAAATATGGGTGTGCATTGTATGTGTGTGTGTATGTATGTATGTATGTGTGGGTATGTATAAGTATGAATGTGTATATATATTTTTAATATCTAACCTAAATAAAAATAATGTTGTGGTTATTTGATAACATTGATTAGAACAAGAAAGGTATTAGATAAAGACTAGTTTAGTATACATGATAGTTGCAAGTGCACAAGAAAAATTAATATGTGATAGTGAAAAGTTAAAATTTGATAGAATTACTATTCATATATATATATATATATGAACTTAATGTGAATAAATTATAATATTAAATGACCTATATTGAGATACAATATGGTAATAAATGTAAGTATATATATATAATATTAAACAGAATGCAAATAGTTTAAATGATAAATTGTTTCTAATTTATAGATAATATGTTCTTAATGTGTATATAATTGGTTATAATATTTATTCAATTATATTTTAGATAATATTGAAAATCTGAAGATGAGGCATGGGATACCTCGAAACGTAATAAGATTTATTATTGACATGTTTTTATAAATAAATACATATAAACAAAATTAGAAGAGAATGTTCCAATTGATATAATCATATCCTAAATTACTCTTCTATAAGAGTAATTGATATAAAGCTAATTCTAAAATTCTCTCGACATTAGTAGTCTTCTTTACTTATATATAGGTAAGTGGAAGTTAATAATTCCAATAGTATTAGTAGATAAGAATTGCGGGAGCTGGCACACTTTTTTGCGCAGCCTATCAGATGCCAGCATTTGGTCACGTGACCTATGGCGGGAGATTTGAATTTGAATTTCGACCACGACCTAACCTTAACCACGCTGGTTCGCGCCATCGACCTAACCTAAACCACTAAGCCACGCCCCTTTTTAGTCACGTGACCCTTCATAAACCTAACCTAAACCACTAAGCCACGCCCCTTTTTGATCACGTGACCCCTGTTTGAGAGTATTAAGTCTTTATAAAGCATGAGTCTACCCGGCGTCCATTTTCTTTTCCCTACGTTTTGGGCTAATTTAGTATTTATAAAGCATGAGTCTACCCGTCCGCCATTTTCTTTCATGACGACACAATTTATAAAGCATGAGTCTACCCGGCGTCCATTTTCTTTTCCCTACGTTTTGGGCTAATTTAGTCTTTATAAAGCATGAGTCTACCCGTACGCCATTTTGTTTTTATGACGTCACAATTTACAAATCCTGGGTCTACCCGGCGTCCATTTTCTTTTCCCTACGTTTTGGGCTAATTTAGTCTTTATAAAGCATGAGTCTACCCGTCCGCCATTTTCTTTTATGACGTCACAGTTTACAAAGCATGAGTCTACCCGCCATTTTCTTTTATGACGTCACAATTTACAAAGCACGAGTCTACCCGGCGTCCATCTTCTTTTCCCTACGTTTTGGGCTAATTTAGTATTTATAAAGCATGAGTCTACCCGTTCGCCATTTTGTTTTATGACGTCACAATTTAAAAGCCTTAAGTCTATCCAGCCGCCATTTTGTTTTTTTAATATAGGATGAATATACCTGACCGGTTCGAGCATGCACCGACATGTCGAATCATGTAAAAACAGGTTAGCGAAAGTACAAACAGGTTTGAATCATGTTGAAGCATGCAGGTATGTGAAACGGAAACATGGACTTTGAACCTTCCTAATGCCTTTAATATAAACATCGTTATAGGGCTTCTTAATCCTATACAGCTTTGAACTTTGATCTTTAATCCTACATTTTAAGTAGTGATAAAAAGTTCCTTAAGCTTAAACGTAAACATGGACTTTGAACCTTCTTAATGCCTTTAATGTAAACATCGTTATACGGCTTCTTAATCCTGTACAGCTTTGAACTTTGATCCTTAATCCTAATATTTAAATAGCGATAAAAGGTTCCTTAAGCTCTTGGACTACGGTCTATTATCTTCCTATGTGTAATGATTTTTAATCCTATATAGCTTTGAACTTTGATTCTTAATCCTACTATTTAAATAGCGATAAAAGGCTCCTTAAGCTCTGAGACTTTGAAGCATTATTATATATATATAAATATAATGCGGACCTTGTACGTTTCATGTCTTAGTATAGTAAATCCCTAAAGATTTAATCGTAAAAAAGATAAATTTAAGACGTCAATATCAACTTCGTACTGATAATTGCTTAAAGTATAAATATTCCTTAAGCTCTGAGACTTTGAACCATTACCCTCTTAAGTATATATATAAATATAATGCGGATTTTGTACGTTTTATCTCTTAGTATAGTAAAAAGATTTAATCGTAAACAAGATAAATTTAAGACGTAAATATCAACTTTGTTCTAATAATTGCTGAAAGTATAAATATATAATAATATAAAACTTGTACCTATTTCGGTAGGCGAATATAATTTTTTTATATATTTTTTCAACCGTTTTAATTGTTTTCTCAACTTCTTAGACCATTTTTTACCTTTTCTATGTATTATTTACTTATCATTAACAATTCTGCTTTAGAATTGCTATTTCGCGATGTTTTCGGAAGAGTTCGTCTAGGCCGGCCTTCGGTCTTCTACCTCACCTAGTTGGACAATCTCTAATCCTTCCGAAAGAAATAAACAATGATATCGTTAATTCTATCGAAAAAACAACTAACTAGTGTTATCTCTTGCTAAGGTATTATCAATAATATAGCCGTGAATAATGATACACTACATCGTAATTATTTCGTATTACACGAGTTTATCGCATCATTATATAGTCGTTAAGTAATCAAAGTTTAGAACCTTTTTCAGTTCAATATTGAGCCTTCAGCTCTTTGATTTTGAATTTTTAATCTTTAAAAACATAATAAAAATAGTACGTTATGACAGAAAATTTCAATAAACACCTCTATCTAACTTTAACTAGTATACGACGCCCATTATTAATCACGTGACCTATGAACACATCCCCTTATTGTTCATGCCTTTTTCTAATCAGCTAATCAAATTGCTCCATTTTATGAATTTGAAAGTTCCTTCCGGCTAGGTCCGATGGTCATCGCTAACCTACTTATTGTAATTATAAAAATTCAATCAACATTTCTACCTAAACTTAACTAACATACAATTCCCTTTTTAATCACGTGACCCTGGGACCCTGTTCTTATCATTCATACCCATCTCTAATCGGTGCTCTATTTTAAGCATCTGAAAGTTTGATCCGGCGAAGTCCGATGACACTTGCTAACCTACTCATTGTACTTATATTTTACGCATGCAAAAGTTCCTCCCGGCTAGTTCCGATGGTACTCGCTAGCTTACTCATTGTACTTATAATTTAAATATCCGAAAGTTCCTCCCGGTTAGTTCTGATGATACTCGCGGACCCATTGCCAAGTTTACTTTCTTTTTTTCTTTTTCTTTTTTAAGCCTTCCTAACTGTTACATAACCTTCTCAATGAATGAAAATTTTGTAGCATGTTCAATAGTATAATTTTCGGTAATATTTCTATACCTTTCTTATTTAATTTAATTGTCTCCTAACTTAGTCGCAGAACACACATTACTTTATAAAATATCCGCAAGAGCGCAGCACCCACTCTATTTTGTAATATGTCCAACAGGGCGAAGCTCCTATTCCTTTGGGATTGTATATGTTATCCTCCCAATAATGTTTTGTAGAGGCTGAGTGTGCCCAACCGCCATTTTTTTTTTATGGCGCCACCATGTTTGAAGCATAAATATTTATATACACAATGATATAAAACTTCATTTTCGACCTATTACGGTCGGAAATTTGTTTTTTATACATAATATTTTCAGCATTTACAATTGTTTTTGCGCCTTCTCAGACGGTTATTTACCTGTCCGGACGATTACTTAATTTTAATTAACAACCATGGTCTGCCCAGATCTGGATTACCCTCATACTCGGAAAGCTTTGACCTTCCCCCACTCCTTTTCATCCCAACATCGGTACACACCTCCTAATCCTTTAAGCCTTGGACTTTGAACAGATAATTCCTAAATTTTGTAAACAAAGGAGACTATAAATAGGGATGGTTTTCTAGGCCTCTTTCTCATTCTCTTTTACAGCCTCTTGAAAGATAATTTTAAACGTGTCAGTACTGTTTTATTGAACTGTTTTTCATTTTGGCTTTAAATTGTAGATCATTATAAGTTTTTCAACTATTTTCCATTTTTCTTTTACCCTTCGGATTTTCTAATTTTTAGAAGAAATTTATTCATTTATTATTTGCTATTTGTTTTTGTTTTACGATTAATATTTTGATTATTTCATTTATTTTTAAGTTTATTAATTATATCGCATTTAATTTTTTTTTTTTATCATTCGTTTTCAATAATGGCATCAAGTAACAATAAGTGTGGATATTGTGATAGAAATTTCAGCCGAAAAGATAGCAAAGTACGTCACGAAAAGTCATGCTTGACGACTCAGAAACGGCGTACATGTGTTTCTTGCGGCGAGATTTTTTCGTCTCTAAACCAACTCATGAATCATTTACGTCGTTGTCAGAGAGAAACTCCCCTTGTCATGACGAAACGAAGGCGGTTGGAAATGGCTATAGGGCCTTTATTTGAAATCGAGACAGCGTTTGGAGGGGATATTAAGACTTTTTACCTTCCATGTTCTGAACCAATTGATGCTGTGGAATTTCTCTGCCATCAGACTGAAACATTATATCGATTAATTACAGAATTTTTGGCGGAATCAGATGCTCCTCTAAAATTCAATCTAGTTCTAGAGGCCACTTATGAAAATATTAGAGGGGAGACGTGCGATAGGGCGTTTAAAACCAAAAACATAACAATATCCGAAAGTTCTTCGGTCTTGAACAGTCTCAGTGGAAGCTACTCGAAAATAGCTACCGAGATGGAGGATATGACAATAAAGGGGAGCGGTTGGTTCCTTAAAAGTCTAGACGGACTTCTTCTAAGAGTGAATCGATTTAGGCCTCTAGGTGCCTCAAGTCATGATAAATAAACTAATTATTTAATGATTAAATTAAATGAATACAAACCAGTTTCTTTCTTTTCTTTATTATAAGAACATTGTTATATTTTTATTTACTCAAGTGAAATACTACTTTTGTCCAAGAGAAAAACTTATTATTTTCTTTCTTTATTTATTTTTTATTCAATAAAGGTTTAATTTATCACTTGTTAAGGTTTTACATAATTTTTTTTATTATTTTAAAGATATGTATTCTTTATTGGTATTTATATTTATTTAAAAAATATACACACTTCAAAATATAGCCAAATGAAATAAGGTTTAAAGAAAGTTTTATATTATTTATCGTTCCGGATGCTGTTTAAGAGAGCTTTTTTTTTTTTCTTTTTTTTTTTTTTTAATTTTTGCTGATATAATATTGTTGTTTTTATTTTTAAACCAAAGTATGTATGTGTGATGGAATGGATGGGTCCCTGGCGTGGCTCTAAAGGCTCCTAAACCTAAAAGGAATGAGTGTTGTGGTTCCAAGAGAGGTTTTACCAAAAACCTGGAAACCTTAACAAACAGATAAATAAATATGTGTTAAAAAATATTTACAACGATTTTATACCAGCACACCTTCTCTATGCACTCACACCTTGACGAGGTGGGAAGGCTTACTTCTAAATTATATTTAGAAAACCAAGATGAGTGTAAAAAAAAAAAAAATAATAATAAAAAAAAATAAAAAATAAAAAATAAAATAAAATAAATAAATAAATCATATGTAATTCACTTAAAAACAACTTAATATTTGTTAAGTTTTTACATTTTCTGTCATGAACTTTGAACTTTTTAATCCTTTTATGATATCATGATAGGTGAAGTGGCCTTTGAACCAGTAATTCGCAGCCATCAAACATTGTTATTATTTCTCTATATTTTTAATAATTTTGACTTGAAAAAATGAGGAATCATTTTTTTATGAAATATATAGGTCATTATTAATAATTTAATGATATAATATTTTAGTAACACTATTGAAAATGGGTACAAAGGGGAAATAAAAAAAAAAAAACGGCATAAGGAAACAAAAAATATTTATTATATCCAAATACTGTTATGTACAGCAAATAAAACACCATTAAATAAATGAAATTTCATGTTTAAAACAAACTCTCCCTTTATATATTAATGATATCATCTCATTATTATTGTTGAAAGCTACAATCTCTTCATCCGACATCTTAAATCTTTTAGGAAGATATACTCTGATAGTATTATCATGATCCTTCAACGTGGCGACCAACGCTAACCCTAATTTGGTCTTAAGATGCTCCAATTCCGCTATGATGTATGGCCGCCCGATTTCAATATCCTTCAGTTTACACACTAAACGAGCGTCATCGTTTAAATGATTCAATAACTTTTTGAAGTCCCTCGCAGAACTAAAAATAGAGAAAAAAAAAACAAAACAGGTGTTTAGGATAAATATGGTAAGAAAAAAACTCTATTAAAAAAAAAAATAATAATGAGATATCATTAAAGTAATAAATATACTTACGAATTCATGACGATTGATATGATGATGATGTAAAACAATATGCTACGATCGGATGCTAGAACGAAAATGAATCCCTAGGTACTCACTCGTCAAGGACTATTAGTTGTGTGCATGCACGCTAGTTGCGCATGCGCTAACCCCCTCCCTTCTCCCCCTCCACCAACCTCACTCCTACTCTTACCATCACTCGTCCAATTTCAAACAATCATTTTCACGATTGTCAATTCTCTGTCACTAATTAGGACATTATTTTTTATTAATATTCATATTTGATATACTCTCTCTCTCTCTCTCTCTCTCTCTCTCTCTCTCTCTCTCTCTCTCTCTCTCTCTCTCTCTCTCTCTCTCTCTCTCTCTCTCTCTCTCTCTCGAAATTCAATAATTCATTAAGTTATTGGAAACATCAAGACTCTCATGTAGAATTAGATCGTGAAGGTTTTTATTCAGCATATCGCGATTAGGAAATCTTCCAGAAATATAAGTTGCTAAACATCACCGTATAAGCATTTGATGCTAATTGGAAATGTAATAACCACTGATTATCATGAAACTGTTAGTAAAAATAAGGAAGAGCATAAAGTCCAGCGGAGAGATAGGATGAGAATTCATCAGATGAAAATTTGTCAACTATTTGATAGTCAATATGATCCAATCTTCCTAATATTTACACTTTTATAGCATTATTGTCCAACGATTGCGAAATCGTTCTTAAAATAATGCATGTTTTTATATTTTCTAAGGTTTTATTAATGGATATTCCTATTATTATCTCACTACTGTTGAGAGGTACGAACGATTGGGGATGATTTATATAAGGTTAAGTTCTATATCCTTATTCTATGAGGTTCGTGGTCTTACAGGTACAATTTCCTAATATTGAAGATCAGGAACTTACATTCACATGAATTATCAGGTACGCTATCTGTCTTCCTCATATAATGGAATAAATTAATGAAGTACTAGTTTAATCACCTTTAGGAAACTCAGATCTTGTTTTTGTGAAACAGAAACAATTTTTTATTTTAGGATAGGGACTGTTGTTCATTGATTTTGATTTTCACCTGTGCCTGTACCTGCCCTTCCCCCCTTCTCCCTCTCCCCCCCCCCTCCCTCCTCCTCCCTGGCTCACCCGTGAAACGAACGCTAGTCGTCTATATGAACACATTAGTTGTATATTTTAAGGATTTTTTTTTTTTATATTTATATTTCAGGACGATATCAGCCGGTCGTGGAAGTTAGAGTTAGTTATGGGTGATGGGAGATGGTCAAAAGTGGTTAAGGATGGTCAGGGATAGAGAGAGAGGTTCAGATATCGGGAGAAATATTATCATTAGAATTATTATCACGCCCGAAAAGGACTAATTTGCTATTTCAAAGGATATGCCCGATTTTCATATTTTAAGGACTGTTTTAATTTTTGTTTTTTTCATTCTAAGTTAAAGTCGCCATTCTCGTTGAAAGGATTCTTAACAATTGACTTTTGTTGTAACCAGGATAAGGTTCAAAATGGAAGAGAACCACCATTTTTGACTCGATTCTCCTTTTACAAGGATACGAATCGAAATAAATCACTGGTAACTAGGATTACCACACTATAAAGGACACCCATAACTAACTCTAACTTCCACGACCGGCTGATATCGTCCTGAAATATAAATATAAAAAAAAAAAAAATCCTTAAAATATACAACTAATGTGTTCATATAGACGACTAGCGTTCGTTTCACGGGTGAGCCAGGGAGGAGGAGGGAGGGGGGGGGGGAGAGGGAGAAGGGGGGAAGGGCAGGTACAGGCACAGGTGAAAATCAAAATCAATGAACAACAGTCCCTATCCTAAAATAAAAAATTGTTTCTGTTTCACAAAAACAAGATCTGAGTTTCCTAAAGGTGATTAAACTAGTACTTCATTAATTTATTCCATTATATGAGGAAGACAGATAGCGTACCTGATAATTCATGTGAATGTAAGTTCCTGATCTTCAATATTAGGAAATTGTACCTGTAAGACCACGAACCTCATAGAATAAGGATATAGAACTTAACCTTATATAAATCATCCCCAATCGTTCGTACCTCTCAACAGTAGTGAGATAATAATAGGAATATCCATTAATAAAACCTTAGAAAATATAAAAACATGCATTATTTTAAGAACGATTTCGCAATCGTTGGACAATAATGCTATAAAAGTGTAAATATTAGGAAGATTGGATCATATTGACTATCAAATAGTTGACAAATTTTCATCTGATGAATTCTCATCCTATCTCTCCGCTGGACTTTATGCTCTTCCTTATTTTTACTAACAGTTTCATGATAATCAGTGGTTATTACATTTCCAATTAGCATCAAATGCTTATACGGTGATGTTTAGCAACTTATATTTCTGGAAGATTTCCTAATCGCGATATGCTGAATAAAAACCTTCACGATCTAATTCTACATGAGAGTCTTGATGTTTCCAATAACTTAATGAATTATTGAATTTCGAGAGAGAGAGAGAGTGAGAGAGAGAGAGAGAGAGAGAGAGAGAGAGAGTATATCAAATATGAATATTAACAAAAAATAATGTCCTAATTAGTGACAGAGAATTGACAATCGTGAAAATGATTGTTTGAAATTGGACGAGTGATGGTAAGAGTAGGAGTGAGGTTGGTGGAGGGGGAAGAAGGGAGGGGGGTTAGCGCATGCGCAACTAGCGTGCATGCACACAACTAATAGTTCTTGACGAGTGAGTACCTAGGGATTCATTTTCGTTCTAGCATCCGATCGTAGCATATTGTTTTACATCATCATCATATCAATCGTCATGAATTCGTAAGTATATTTATTACTTTAATAATATCTCATTATTATTATTTTTTTTTAATAGAGTTTTTTTCTTACCATATTTATCCTAAACACCTGTTTTGTTTTTTTTTTCTCTATTTTTAGTTCTGCGAGGGACTTCAAAAAGTTATTGAATCATTTAAACGATGACGCTCGTTTAGTGTGTAAACTGAAGGATATTGAAATCGGGCGGCCATACATCATAGCGGAATTGGAGCATCTTAAGACCAAATTAGGGTTAGCGTTGGTCGCCACGTTGAAGGATCATGATAATACTATCAGAGTATATCTTCCTAAAAGATTTAAGATGTCGGATGAAGAGATTGTAGCTTTCAACAATAATAATGAGATGATATCATTAATATATAAAGGGAGAGTTTGTTTTAAACATGAAATTTCATTTATTTAATGGTGTTTTATTTGCTGTACATAACAGTATTTGGATATAATAAATATTTTTTGTTTCCTTATGCCGTTTTTTTATTTTTTTTTTTATTTCCCCTTTGTACCCATTTTCAATAGTGTTACTAAAATATTATATCATTAAATTATTAATAAAGACCTATATATTTCATAAAAAAAATGATTCCTCATTTTTTCAAGTCAAAATTATTAAAAATATAGAGAAATAATAACAATGTTTGATGGCTGAGAATTACTGGTTCAAAGGCCACTTCACCTATCCTGATATCATAAAAGGATTAAAAAGTTCAAAGTTCATGACAGAAAATGTAAAAACTTAACAAATATTAAGTTGTTTTTAAGTGAATTACATATGATTTATTTTTTTTTTTTTTTTTTTTTATCATTATTTTTTTTTTTTACACTCATCTTGGTTTTCTAAATATAATTTAGAAATAAGCCTTCCCACCTCGTCAAGGTGTGAGTGCATAGAGAAGGTGTGCTGGTATAAAATCGTTGTAAATATTTTTTAACACATATTTATTTATCTGTTTGTTAAGGTTTCCAGGTTTTTGGTAAACCTCTCTTGGAACCACAACACTCATTCCTTTTAGGTTTAGGAGCCTTTAGAGCCACGCCAGGGACCCATCCATTCCATCACACATACATACTTTGGTTTAAAAATAAAAACAACAATATTATATCAGCAAAAATTAAAAATAAAAAAAAAAGCTCTCTTAAACAGCATCCGGAACGATAAATAATATAAAACTTTCTTTAAACCTTATTTCATTTGGCCATATTTTGAAGTGTGTATATTTTTTAAATAAATATAAATACCAATAAAGAATACATATCTTTAAAATAATAAAAAAATTATGTAAAACCTTAACAAGTGATAAATTAAACCTTTATTGAATAAAAAATAAATAAAGAAAGAAAATAATAAGTTTTTCTCTTGGACAAAAGTAGTATTTCACTTGAGTAAATAAAAATATAACAATGTTCTTATAATAAAGAAAAGAAGGAAACTGGTTTGTATTCATTTAATTTAATCATTAAATAATTAGTTTATTTATCATGACTTGAGGCACCTAGAGGCCTAAATCGATTCACTCTTAGAAGAAGTCCGTCTAGACTTTTAAGGAACCAACCGCTCCCCTTTATTGTCATATCCTCCATCTCGGTAGCTATTTTCGAGTAGCTTCCACTGAGACTGTTCAAGACCGAAGAACTTTCGGATATTGTTATGTTTTTGGTTTTAAACGCCCTATCGCACGTCTCCCCTCTAATATTTTCATAAGTGGCCTCTAGAACTAGATTGAATTTTAGAGGAGCATCTGATTCCGCCAAAAATTCTGTAATTAATCGATATAATGTTTCAGTCTGATGGCAGAGAAATTCCACAGCATCAATTGGTTCAGAACATGGAAGGTAAAAAGTCTTAATATCCCCTCCAAACGCTGTCTCGATTTCAAATAAAGGCCCTATAGCCATTTCCAACCGCCTTCGTTTCGTCATGACAAGGGGAGTTTCTCTCTGACAACGACGTAAATGATTCATGAGTTGGTTTAGAGACGAAAAAATCTCGCCGCAAGAAACACATGTACGCCGTTTCTGAGTTGTCAAGCATGACTTTTCGTGACGTAGTTTGCTATCTTTTCGGCTGAAATTTCTATCACAATATCCACACTTATTGTTACCTGATGCCATTATTGAAAACGAATGATAAAAAAAAAAAAAATTTAAATGCGATATAATTAATAAAATTAAAAATAAATGAAATAATCAAAATATTAATCGTAAAAAAACAAAAAACAAATAGCAAATAATAAATGAATAAATTTCTTCTAAAAATTAGAAAATCCGAAGGGTAAAAGAAAAATGGAAAATAGTTGAAAAACTTATAATGATCTACAATTTAAAGCCAAAATGAAAAACAGTTCAATAAAACAGTACTGACACGTTTAAAATTATCTTTCAAGAGGCTGTAAAAGAGAATGAGAAAGAGGCCTAGAAAACCATCCCTATTTATAGTCTCCTTTGTTTACAAAATTTAGGAATTATCAGTTCAAAGTCCAAGGCTTAAAGGATTAGGAGGTGTGTACCGAGGTTGGGATGAAAAGGAGTGGGGGAAGGCCAAAGCTTTCCGAGTATGAGGGTAATCCAGATCTGGGTAGACCATAGTTGTTGATTAAAATTAAGTAATCGTCCGGACAGGTAAATAACCGTCTGAGAAGGCGCAAAAACAATTGTAAATGCTGAAAATATTATGTATAAAAAACAAATTTCCGACCGTAATAGGTCGAAAATGAAGTTTTATATCATTGTGTATATAAATATTTATGCTTCAAACATGGTGGCGCCATAAAAAAAAAAAATGGCGGTTGAGCACACTCAGCCTCTACAAAACATTATTGGGAAGATAACATATACAATCCCAAAGGAATAGGAGCTGCGCCCTGTTGGACATATTACAAAATAGAGTGGGTGCTGCGCTCTTGTGGATATTTTATAAGGTAATGTGTGTTCTGCGACTAAGTTAGGAGACAATTAAATTAAATAAGAAAGGTATAGAAATATTACCGAAAATTATACTATTGAACATGCTACAAAATTTTCATTCATTGAGAAGGTTATGTAACAGTTAGGAAGGCTTAAAAAAAAAAAGAAAGTAAACTTGACAATGGGTCCGCGATTATCATCAGAACTAAGCGAGAGGAACTTTCGGATATTTAAATTATAAGTACAATGAGTAAGCTAGCGAGTACCATCGGAACTAGCCGGGAGGAACTTTTGCATGCGTAAAATATAAGTACAATGAGTAGGTTAGCAAGTGTCATCGGACTTCGCCGGATCAAACTTTCAGATGCTTAAAATAGAGCACCGATTAGAGATGGGTATGAATGATAAGAACAGGGTCCCAGGGTCACGTGATTCAAAAGGGAATTGTATGTTAGTTAGGTTTAGGTCGAAATGTTGATTGAATTTTTATAATTACAATAAGTAGGTTAGCGATGACCATCGGACCTAGCCGGAAGGAACTTTCAAATTCATAAAATGGAGCAATTTGATTAGCTGATTAGAAAAAGGCATGAACAATAAGGGGATGTGTTCATAGGTCACGTGATTAATAATGGGCGTCGTATACTAGTTAAAGTTAGATAGAGGTGTTTATTGAAATTTTCTGTCATAACGTACTATTTTTATTATGTTTTTAAAGATTAAAAATTCAAAATCAAAGAGCTGAAGGCTCAATATTGAACTGAAAAAGGTTCTAAACTTTGATTACTTAACGACTATATAATGATGCGATAAACTCGTGTAATACGAAATAATTACGATGTAGTGTATCATTATTCACGGCTATATTATTGATAATACCTTAGCAAGAGATAACACTAGTTAGTTGTTTTTTCGATAGAATTAACGATATCATTGTTTATTTCTTTCGGAAGGATTAGAGATTGTCCAACTAGGTGAGGTAGAAGACCGAAGCCGGCCTAGACGAACTCTTCCGAAAACATCGCGAAATAGCAATTCTAAAGCAGAATTGTTAATGATAAGTAAATAATACATAGAAAAGGTAAAAAATGGTCTAAGAAGTTGAGAAAACAATTAAAACGGTTGAAAAAATATATAAAAAAATTATATTCGCCTACCGAAATAGGTACAAGTTTTATATTATTATATATTTATACTTTCAGCAATTATTAGAACAAAGTTGATATTTACGTCTTAAATTTATCTTGTTTACGATTAAATCTTTTTACTATACTAAGAGATAAAACGTACAAAATCCGCATTATATTTATATATATACTTAAGAGGGTAATGGTTCAAAGTCTCAGAGCTTAAGGAATATTTATACTTTAAGCAATTATCAGTACGAAGTTGATATTGACGTCTTAAATTTATCTTTTTTACGATTAAATCTTTAGGGATTTACTATACTAAGACATGAAACGTACAAGGTCCGCATTATATTTATATATATAATAATGCTTCAAAGTCTCAGAGCTTAAGGAGCCTTTTATCGCTATTTAAATAGTAGGATTAAGAATCAAAGTTCAAAGCTATATAGGATTAAAATTCATTACACATAGGAAGATAATAGACCGTAGTCCAAGAGCTTAAGGAACCTTTTATCGCTATTTAAATATTAGGATTAAGGATCAAAGTTCAAAGGTGTACAGGATTAAGAAGCCGTATAACGATGTTTTTATTAAAGGCATTAAGAAGGTTCAAAGTCCATGTTTACGTTTAAGCTTAAGGAAATTTTTATCGCTACTTAAAATGTAGGATTAAAGATCTAAGTTCAAAGCTGTATAGGATTAAGAAGCCCTATAACAATCTTTTATATTAAAGCCACTTCAAGGTTCAAAGTCCATGTTTACGTTTCACTTACCTGCATGTTTAAACATGATTCAAACCTGTTTGTACTTGCACAAATCTGTTTCTACATGATTCGACATGTCGGTGCATGCTCGAACCGGTCAGGTATAATCATCCTATATTAAAAAAACGAAATGGCGGCTGGATAGACTTAAGGCTTTTAAATTGTGACGTCATAAAACAAAAATGGCGGACGGGTAGACTCATGCTTTATAAATACTAAATTAGCCCAAAACGTAGGGAAAAGAAAATGGACGCCGGGTAGACTCATGCTTTATAAACTCTCAAGTTAGGCACTCTCATTGGTTAACTATTGAAGGAGTGGGGGGAGCAAAATGTAAACAATGAGAAGGTTATGTAACAGTAAGGGAGGTTTCAAAAAATGTAAACAATAGTAAGGTTATGTCACAGTTTGAAAGGTTTCGTAAAAGCACACATTACAATTTGACCATCGGACCTAGCCGGGAGGAACTCTCAAGTTAGGCACTCTGATTGGTTAACTATTGAAGGAGTGGGGGGAGCAAAATGTAAACAATGAGAAGGTTATGTAACAGTAAGGGAGGTTTCAAAAAATGTAAACAATAGTAAGGTTATGTCACAGTTTGAAAGGTTTCGTAAAAGCACACATTACAATTTGACCATCGGACCTAGCCGGGAGGAACTCTCAAGTTAGGCACTCTGATTGGTTAACTATTGAAGGAGTGGGGGGAGCACAATGGCGTCCGGGTAGACTCATGCTTTATAAAGACTAAATTAGCCCAAAACGTAGGGAAAAGAAAATGGACGCCGGGTAGACTCATGCTTTGTAAACTGTGACGTCATAAAACAAAATGGCGGACGGGTAGACTCATGCTTTATAAAGACTAAATTAGCCCAAAACGTAGGGAAAAGAAAATGGACGCCGGGTAGACTCATGCTTTATAAATACTAAATTAGCCCAAAACGTAGGGAAAAGAAAATGGACGTCGGGTAGACTCATGCTTTATAAATACTAAATTAGCCCAAAACGTAGGGAAAAGAAAATGGACGCCGGGTAGACTCATGCTTTATAAATACTAAATTAGCCCAAAACGTAGGGAAATGAAAATGGACGCCGGGTAGACTCATGCTTTGTAAATTGTGACGTCATAAAAGAAAATGGCGGACGGGTAGACTCATGCTTTATAAATACTAAATTAGCCCAAAACGTAGGGAAAAGAAAATGGACGCCGGGTAGACTCATGCTTTATAAAGACTTAATACTCTCAAACAGGGGTCACGTGATCAAAAAGGGGCGTGGCCTAGTGGTTTAGGCTAGGTTGATTAAGGGTCACGTGACTAAAAAGGGGCGTGGCTTAGTGGTTTAGGTTAGGTCGATGGCGCGAACCAGCGTGGTTAAGGTTAGGTCGTGGTGGAAATTCAAATTCAAATCTCCCGCCATAGGTCACGTGACCAAATGCTGGCATCTGATTGGCTGCGCAAAAAAGTGTGCCAGCTCCCGCAATTCTTATCTACTAGTATTCTATAAAATACTATAAGATTTATCTTTAGCGTCCCTAGGCGTTCCAGCTTCTCTGACAGGTATGCCGAGTTGAAGTGGTTCAATCCAGTTTCCCGGTGACAGTATTTCTTGGGAGTTTTCCTGTTTACTTTCAATACCAAAAATCCACCCTACATTCTTGACCTGCTCATCCCTTGTTCATCAGTACATTCCTATAATACAAGATCCCAGTCCACTAACCTATTTTTTCCTTTTCATCGAACAACATCCTTTAAAAAATCATTTAGTATGAGTGCCACATCGTTCTGGAATTCCATACCTACCTCTATACGCAAAGCATCTTCTTTAACCTCATTTAAAAACAAACTGTTCCTTTATCTTCTCAGCTATCCTATCTTCCGACTGATTGTAAACAAAATGTTAGAATAATGGTCATATTCCATTCTAAAATGAGGACCACTACAAATATGTAAACAGCTTTTTTTTGTTTTTTCACTATGATCTTATTATACCATAAGAAGCACAATTACAATATCTCATTATATACACACATATGATTATATAATTGTAAACATATATAAACTTAGCAGTTGTATTTACTTTTGTTTATAAATAATGTAAGTATATCTTGAGTTTGTGTTTCTTTTATGTTTTTGTTTTTGTGCCAGACACAAGTCTCAGTTTTTGTACTTTTCTGTTATTTTTAAGGGACTGAAGATCCCAAGATAAAAATTACTTTTCTTTCTTCTTCTTTCTCCTAAATTATAAAATAGTAAGAAAGTGTCAAATTGTATATCTTTATCGAAGTATTAGCCAACCGTAATCATGCAAAACAGCTGAAAATAAGCCTTATCAAGCCCCGCAGTTAATATATACATATATATTTATGCATTAGCCTAAATGCTACCAGTAGGGTTGACAGTGGACTTAGCAGAGCGCGATTTGAAGATGAGGGTAATGGACACACTACTAATCCTTTTAAATAACCACACCCCAAGCCATCCCTTGGTCCCTTTCCCATCTTCATCCCATAATCCTTTCCAAATTGTGGGGGGCTCTTTTAATTTCCTATTCCTCCTACCCCTAGCTTAAATTCCCAGAGATTATCTCCTCACTCTTATCTTCTATCAACCCTTCTCAGGTGACACTTATTTAAATTTATGACCAGCAATAATTTTAAAAGACTAATTGTTTTTTTTTTGTATAAAATATATAATATATTAGGAGGTCACTAAAAATAAGATGAAAAACTACCATAAAATATGAGTTTCTTATCTCAATGCTAATTTAATGCAATAAAAAAAAAAAAAAAATCCTGGCACATATTTAAAAATCTAGTGCGGGCAGCACATGACTTTCACTTACCTCCGTTTTTAAATTCGATTAAAGGATTTTTAAATACCATTAGAGATAATAATAAGTGAAACAATTAAAGAATTAATTGAATTTCTAAAGAAACATGAGTTATATTAAAACATCTTATATATAGTTATCTAAAATAATCAGTTAGTTTTATCAGCTTTTTATCACTCTATCAACTTTTATAAACTTGTGTACAAGAAAATATTTTTTCTAAAATCTTTCCAACGGTATATTATACATGTATGTTACTGCTCTTATGTTCAGAAACAAAAAATTGCATTAAACAAATATTTTTTCAGTTTTCTCTTTTAGTTGGGTATCCAGTTCGTTCAACTTATATAGTGACCTGTTTTTTATCAATTGTAAAAAGATGATATGGTTAGTTTTATAGAATCTACAAAATAAAAGGTACTTTAGAGAAAGAAAATTTAAAATTTCGGCTTTTAAACCCTATCAGACTATTTCAATAAGAAAGAAACCTACATGGCATTGAAGCCCATTAAATTTTACATCAATATAGGGAGTTTAATTAAAATAGTTGTAGCCGTTTTTTTTAGAAAACCGATAATAGGTTCAAAATGCATAGCATAAAGTGGCTCTTCTGTTTTGATGAAAAAGTTGCTGTAACATCTCAAGCATATGGTTGTCTTAAATATGGAATTAAATAGTTTTAAAGGATTTTTCGTTTTCGCTCGGGGGTCACTACACACACACATTTTTTCGGGACTTGATTATTTGGACTCAAGGGACCCTAAAACGTGTTTTCAGGATTTTGGGTTGTGAGGAAGAAGAAATCAGCGTTGTGAAGTTTGTGCTATACTTCCTTACCAAAACTAAAACACTTCTAGTCTGCCTGGAATTGTTACTTGTGATGATAAGTGGATACTCTACGATGACAGTGGACATTCTAGACAGTGCTGGACAATAGAGAAGCTGCACAATGGCTTCATTTGGTTTTTCGTACTGCATCTTCATAAATCCTAAAGACCCATCAACGCCGAATCGTATTGTAATCCAATTATTGCAATACAAGCCAATTAGCAATAATGAAGTCATCTTATCTTAGATAAAAGCCATTGGAGATTGGATGTGGAACTCTGAAACCTGTCTTGTTCGATAAATAACCTCATACGCACGGGTTCTAATATATAATTTCGTTAGGATGACGTGCAGAAAGGTACATTGTGGACACTTTGGCACGTCCAATAAGTCAACATGAGGATAACAAACAGATGGTGGAGATGACATAGACCCCTCGCTGACGCAGCACTTGCTCTTCCAGAGAACTCCATCATTTGTCACAGGTCTCTGGTGTTCCGCCACTCAGTCTTCTGCGCACAGCAATATGGCGACACGTACTCTATGTCACAACTCACAAGTTAATTATATCCCTTAGCTCGTAATTTAATATCCCTTGGCTAATTTTTACTTCCACTTATCTATACATGAAATATATAGTAGGGAAAATTATTGCGATCGTAAAAATTTTCCTAATTCGGGTTTAAACAGAAATTTATTATTTAAAGTACTCCGAGAACAAATGACCATGCCTCGAAAAATGAAATATATGTGTGTGTAACTATAGTTTAGTTTATTACTTCATCGGTGTTTAAATAATTCTTTCCGAAACACCTTATTATAATTTCAGTTATTATAATTTTCTACTTCTTTTCTATTACAAAGCGGGCAAATCACATTGTCATTTGACCAAAATCTATTATAGCTGAGGTACACCAATTCATATCCAACTTTAAATATCCATTTCGCCCCATTAAAAATTAATTTGGTATCAAATAAATATTGTGTCCCATAATCATAGTCTCAATTTTTATATACAAACATTTGTTTTGGAACTATCGCCCTTTTTAAACATTTTGATCTATAAATACCTGTCAGAGATTCCCTAAATTGCTGTAAAATTGGAGCCCAGTCATATTTGTTGTTAAGTTGAATGTCAATAGAAATTTTGCAGTAAAAACATATAAATAGCATTACGTGCCCCATGGACCGTTGAAGATGTTAACACATCTTGAGCAGCTGGTGATGAGCGTAACCACCGCTCCCGGGTGATCCTCTTTGTTAGGGACTATCGCTGCTTGATGGGCGGCTGATGGCCCGAGGACATCCTCCAAGAAGGAGCTGAGAACTGGATCCCTAGGACACCTGGAACCTTTGTGGTCCTCTCAGGCGGGACAATACCTTCCGAGGGCCAATTGAAGGGCGCTCCTAGGCAAAAACTGTTTGGGCTCGAGCCTTTGTTGCTCCGCCACGTCTCCTCTTTCAGCCCCATCTTCGGGGAGTGCTCTGAAATTCACTTAATGGAATTATTATTTACTGCTCGAATTGTTAGCATTGCACCTCTTCTAAATTGTCTCATATATACCATGAACACACGGAAGGAACTATGGGTAGTGGATGACCAAGGCTCATATCATTGATAAGTAAGGTATACTGTGCATAGGCACGGATATATCCAATAATAAATTTAACTTCATTGACATCATCTTAATGACAAAATCCTCGCACAGCTAGGTATATTTTCTTTCCCATTCCTAACATACATTCATATTCTTTTTACTTTCACATACCTATTGGGTTGTGTCACATGAAATATCCGTTTTTCAGGTATAGGATTTTTATTAAAAATACGATATGAAAACAAGATAATTTTATTCGAAGTATTTACCTTCTTTTTCTACACATTTTTCCCAACGTGACACCAACTTTTTTATCCCCGAACTTAAAAACTTTAAGCTTTGAAGTGAAACAAAATCAGAAAACGCACTTTTCACTTGATCATCATTTTCAAAAAGTTTTCCTTTGACGAAGTTGTATAAAATTCCTGAACAGGTGGTAATCTGTTGGAGACAGGTCGGGTGAATATGGTGGGTGCGGAAGGACTTCGTAGCCAGTTCTTTCAATTTTTGCACGGTATGTTTTGAAACATGGGGTCTAGCTTTGTCGTGTAAGAGTATAGGACCCGAGCATTTTTACTTTCCCAATACACTTTAAATGTCTGGAAACGGTAGATGCACTTGCATTTAGTTGTGCTGAGAGTCCTTTAAGTGTTTGGTAGGGGTTTCCTTCTACTGTATGTTTGAGGACATTACGGACGGAGGTCTTCCTCGGGGCAAGTTTTCAACGTCGGTATCCCCAGCTGAAAACTTAGCAAACCAACGGCGAATGGTCCGTTCATTAACACTCCCTTCCCCAAACGCCTTGCAAATATTTCTAGCGGCCTCAGCTGCTGAATGGCCGAGTTTAAACTCGTACAAAAAATTACTCGAAAATCGCATGTTTCCATGTTCATATTTGAAGGTATACTAAAAAGTGGGTAATTGATTGGGAAGCTAAAGTTTATAATACAAAGGTAGAGGATTAGTAACTGTTTACTTTAAATATGTAAACATTCGGAACAAAACTACAGAGACCTGCAAAATCCTTTATATATTTCAGAAACTATAAAAACGGACATTTCATTTGAAACAACCCAATAGAATATATAGTAAGGGAAAGTATTGCGATCGTGAACATTTTTGAATTGCCATTCAGTTTTCCACGGAAATATAGGTACGTTTTAGGGTCCCCATAGTCCAAATAACCAAGTCCCGCAAAAGGTCTGTGTGTGCGTGTGTCCGTGTGTGGTAACTTCCGGGCAAAAACGAAAAGTCCTATGAAACTGAAATTTCGTATTTAAGACAACTATCCGCCTGAGATGTTACAGAGAGTTTCTCATCAAAATCAGGTGACCGAAAGATCTACATTATACCATGCATTTTTGACCTTCTTATGATTTTCTCAAAAACAGGTCCAACGATGTTGATTAAATTCTATATATCAATGTAAAATTTGATGTGCTTTAATATGATGTAGGTTTCATTCTGTTTGAAATAGTCTTACAGAGCTTAAATAACGACATTTTAAATTATCTTCCTCTAAAGTACTTTTAATTTGGTTGGTTTCAAAAAAATTCCAACATCAGCTTATTAGCATTGATACATAATGGATAAATAAGCAAGTTGAGCGAATTTGATAAACAACTAAAGAAGAAAAGTGCAAACATTTTTTTTTATGGAATTTTTGTGTTTTTGAACACAAGAATAGTAATATAGAAGTATAATATACCGTTGGATAGCTAAAGGTTCTAGAAAAAATATTATCTTATACACGGAATTTTAAAGGTTAATGGAGAGTGATGAAAAGCCGATAAAACTAACTGATTGATGTAGATAAAAATATAATAGTTTATTTAATAAAACACATGTTTCAATAGAAATTCAAAATAATTAATTTTTTAACAATTGATTTGTATCTTTAAATGTATTTAAAAATTCTTAAATTGGTTTTAACATCGGATGTAAGTGAAAGTCTTGTGTTGCGTCCACTAGATTTTTTTTCACTCTTACATATCTAAACATGAAATAAGAAGTAAGGAAAATACCGCATTCGTGAAGATTTTCTAATTCCAGTTTTTTTCAAGAAATAAAAGGACACGTTTTAGGGAATCTATATACCATGCTTTTCACACGTTTTAGGATATCCTCAAAAACAGCTCTAATGATTTTAATTAAACACCCTATATCGATATAACATGTAAGAGATTTTTTAATATAATGAAGGTTCCATTCTGAGCGAAATAATCTGACGGGGCTTAAATGTCGGTATTTCAAATTTCGTTTCTCTAAGGCACCTTTAATTTTGTGGATTCCAAAAAATCAACTATATCATCCTATTAGCATAAAATGGCTAAATATAAAAGTAAAACGAATTTGATATCGAACTAAAGGAGAAAAGATAAAACATATTTTTTTAGGATTCTTTTATGTTTCTTAACATAGCAATAGTAATATAGATGGGATCACCTGTAGCATGGTGGTTAGCGTAATCTCCTATGCAAGGTCTCGGGTTCAAACCCGCAGGTGGCTCTAGGATTTTTTAATGGGTGTAAAAAGTCCTTAGCTATGCCGCCCTTCGGAGGGAAAGTTAAAAAGTGGTCCCAAGCCTGTGCGAGGTACTCGTTAAAGATTCCAATCATAATCAAAACTGGATAAGCAAAATTTAGGACTCCCATTGTAGCATCGTCCGATTAGCCATAGTAGCATAAAGTGACGTTAAACGAAATAAACAGTAATATAGTTGTATAATAATTTTGCTAAATATTTTAGAAAAATGTTATCTAATAAACAAAGTTGTATAAGGTAATGGAGAGTGATGAAAAGAGGATAAAACTAAGTGATTGTTTTACACAATAATTTCTAAATAAAAATAATAGCATTGGGGCTGAATTATTAATTAATAAATTATGAATTTCTTACTAAAAACGCTGCAAATTATTACACAATAGTTCATTGTTTCCAAATAAAAATGTCCAAATTTTGGTATTTATTTATTAGGAGAAACGGATTTTTTTTTATTCGTTATTCGGATTCTACGCATCTTGAAAAGTAAGCTCTCAAATTTTGAGCAGGGATACTTTTTTTTTTTTTTTTTGTCGATTATTGATTATTAAAAATAATAAACTAAAAAGAAGCATTAATCTGTCCTCAAATGGCAAAATAGTATAAGTCACTTTTACTAGAAACGAGAATTTTTATATTCTAAATTGTCATTCGTTGATGTTTAAAAGGTGACAAAATGTCATAAATGTTTCTATAGTAAATTCATAAGTAAATATCCTCGTACCTTATAGAAATAAACGAACCACCTTCTAAATGTAAAAAAATTAGAAGAAGAAGAAAAAACTTTATTCTGCGGCTAAGTCCCTAAGAATAACATGAAATTTAACAAAGTAAAATATTCACATCTGGCCTAGGTACAAAATTAATGAGGAAAAAAAGAAAATAGATTTAACATAAGTAAAAATAAAAATAATGATAAGAATTAAATACATTTGGTGACAGTAAAATTAACTAATATTAAACGCTTTTGCTAAAACTAAAACAAAACGCACAAAATAAATCACACAAAAAAGAACTTCTAGTATACATTTATTTCAACTTACTTAAACACTTAAAAAAAAATTAAAAGTAGTGGTTTCATTTTACATGAAATGTCCTTTTTTATAGTTTCTGAAATACATAAAGGATTTTGCAGGTTTCTGTTGTTTTCTTCCGAATGTTTACATATTTAAAGTAAACAGTTACTAATCCTCTACCTTTGTATTATAAACATTAGCTTCCCAATCAATTACCCACTTTTTAGTTACCTCCAAATATGAACATGGAAACACGCGATTCAGCAGCTGAGGCGCTAGAAATATTTGCAAGGCGTTTGGGGAAGGGAGTGTTAATGAACCGACCATTCGCCATTGGTTTGCTAAGTTTTCAGTATGGTGGTCCATGCTGGGATAATTCATTATTCCTTTTTACCTAGAGGTGAAACATTACCTCTGAAACGTACTGCAATGAAATGAACAAATGCACACAAAGTTATTAAAAAAACAACCTGGATTGATAAATCGGAAGGGTCCTTTACTCTTACACGACAATGCTGGACCCCATACTTCAAAACACACCGTGCAAAAATTGAAAGAACTGGGCTACGAAGTTCTTCCGCACCCACCATATTCACCCGACCTGTCTCCAACAGATTACCACCTGTTCAGGAATTTAGACAACTTCGTCAAAGGAAAACTTTTTGAAAATGATGATCAAGTGAAAAGTGCGTTTTCAGATTTTGTTTCACTTCAAAGCTCAGAGTTTTTCAGTTCGGGGATAAAAAAGTTGGTGTCACGTTGGGAAAAATGTGTAGAAAATGAAGGTAAATACTTTGAATAAAATTATCTTGTTTTCATATCGTATTTTTAATAAAAATCCTTTACCTTGAAAACGGACATTTCATGTGACACAACCTAATATTAAATTACACTGCAGGATATAAACAAAATTTCTTTTTTTATAAAAGTGACTTATACCATTTCGCTATTTGAGCAAATAAATATAATGTGAAAAGAAAACCTTTTTAGTTTATAAAGGTGATTGAGACTAAGGATACAGGCGAGGATATATGTCGTATAGAAATATAAGGGTATAGGATGACTTCAAAGGGGAACAGTGGTGGAAAGTGGGTTAGGTATTCATGAGCTAGGGTGTCTCAGGGGATGTTCTTGGGAGTCATAGGCTCCCGAGTGCGACTCACAGAGGAAATGTAGGTTATGAGAGGAACAAGGTGGCTACGAGAGAGGCCTTGCGAAGAGTATCCAGTAAATTATGGAGGAAGGCTTGGCAGTGTACAAATGGAAAATGTTTTAAAGTTCAGACTTGGCATAATCAGGAGCACAAAGGCCTGAGAGTACTGGAAGGTATACACCTAAGACCTAATTGAAATCAAATATTGATCAGTCTCAGTGGATTAATAGCAACGTCAATTACTTTTAGGACATGTTTTCTTACTCCCTTCTTCTAGGGTACTCATCTATTATATTAATTCACTGAAAAATCAAAATAAAGGACCATCCATTTGAATTAAGAATTTAGAATAGAAAAAAAATCTGGTGCGGGCAACACACGTCTTTCACATACCTCGATTTTTAAATCAATTTAAAAACTATTAAATATAATTCAATTTGAAAAATATTTGAAGTTGATTTTAATAAAACGTGTATTCGTTTTCGTTGTAAACAAATTATTTAGATTAAATAGTATAACTATATTAAATTGTTAATCTGTAATAAGTTTATTCCCCATTCGTCAGTTTATATTACCTTTTACAACTCTGTGCATCAGATAATATGTTTTCTAAAATCTTTCTCTTTCCAACGGTATATTATAGGTCTATATTGCTGGTCTTATTATCAGTAAACCAAAAATTACGTTAAAAAATAGTTTTGCTTTTTTATTCTTAAGTTTGTCATCAAATTCGTCCAACATCTATATTTAGCCGTCCTTTATCAATGTCATTAAGATGATATGGTTAATCTTTTGGAATGTACAAAATTAAAGGTAGTTTAGGGGAAGGAAATTTAAAATATCGGCATTTGAGCTTTGTCAGACTATTTCAATCAAAACGAAACCTACGTGATATCAAAATTTGAAGAATACACGTAAGGAAGAAAAGTCCTATGAAACTGAAATTTCGTATTTATGACAACTATACTTCCGAGATGTTATAGAAACTTTTTCATCATAATCAGCTGACCGAAAGATCAACTTAATACCGTGCATTTTGCATATTTTTTACGGTTTTCTCAAAAACGGCTCTAACGAATTTGATTGAACTACTTCTAACCATTTAAAATATCGACGTAAAATTTAATGGACTTTAATCCGATGTAGGTTTTGTTCTGATTGAAATAGACTGACAGGGCTTAAATGCCGATCGTTTAAATTTTCTTTTTCTGAAGGACCCTCAATTTTGTAGATTCGAATAAATACTACATATCATCTTATTAGCTATCATAAAAAAAACGCTATAAATATGTTAAACGAATTTGATAATGAACTAAAGGAGAAAAGAGCACATATATTTTGTTAATGCAATTTTTGGTTTTTATAACAACCGCAACATATTTTATATGTATAGTATACTTTTAGAAAAATTAAGATTTTTGAAAAAAATATTATTTTTTATAAAAAGTTGTAAAAGGTAGTGTAATGTGACAAATAGGACTTACAATTCTTACTGATAGTTTGTTTGTTTATTTATTTAACGTCACTTTATGCTACTATGGCTAATTGGACGATGCTATAGTGGGAGTCCTAAATTTTGCCTATTCAGGTTTTATTAGGATAGGGATCTTTAACGAGTACCTGACGACATCGCACAGGCTCGGGACCACCTTTTAACGTCCCCTCCGAAGGACGGCATAACTAAGGATTTTTTACTCCCATTAAAAAAATCCTAGGACTATCTGCGGATTTGAACCCGTTACCTTTGGCATAAGAGGCTGTTATGCTAACCACCCAGCTACAAGTGATCCCTCTTACTGATATTTATACCGTATAACTAACTATCATTTCGTATAACTTATACGCAACAACTTGATATTGCTATATTATTTAATTGAAATCATATGTTTCCAACGAACCTGGATACGCTTTTTATTTATATATATATATATATATATATATATATATATATATATATATATATATATATATATATATATAAGTTAAGTGTGTGTAAATAGACTTTAAGGATTAGAAGTAAGACTTTAGTTAAGACTCAATAGGGGTTGTAATATAAACATTGTTTCCCTATATATATGAGATAAAGACAAATAAAGATCAGTTGTATTCTAGAAGCTGTGTCGTTACTCTGCCCCAACCCCTCCTTTTTTTTATTAGTTAGTTCAGTCTAAACATAACTGGTGCCGAAACCCGGGAGCATTTTCCGGGGAGATATTAGATAAAATTAAATTCAGTGAGTTTAGCGCGAGTAATAATGACGAAGGAGGAGCGCGAACGGCTAGAGTACCAGCTCTCTCAGGCGGCAGCGGAGCATAAGAGCTTGACTGACCAACTTTCTCAGGCGGCTGCTGAACACAAGAACTTGACGGCCCAGCTCTTGAAGGCAAAGGAAATGACGCACATGGAGTTAGTAAAAATTCAAACTCAAAATTCCGTCTTTGTGCATGAGGTAATCAGCCAATTGGAGCCGTTCACCGGGGTCGTAGGAGATCTGGACCATTTTATCAAAGGAGCGGACCAGATCAAACAATTAATAACAACCCGGAAGGCGTCTGGAACTCTGGCGGATGAAGACATGGTATTACTAGAGGCGTCGCTGGTCGGCAGAATATCACGGCGAATTCTGAACGCTATCCAGGGGGATACAACACACTCATGGGAGACGCTAAAGACGCGGCTGAAGAAGATGTACGGGGGAGGGAGGTGGACCCCTGAGAAGGACACCTTCTATCTACTGAAGGAGCGAAGGACATCGGGCCAGTCGGAGGGCGAGTTCGCTGAAAAACTGCTAGTAATGTACAACCGACTAGTTGAAAAGATGGTGGAGACATTTGGACAAGCGGAAGGAGCCCAGCGGGTGAGTTTTGTCAACGACATCCTTAAGGTCCAACTCAACCACTATATGGACCGACCTGGTTCTCTCCCGCGAGATAAGCAGTTCCTGGAATGCGCCCATGAGCTTATCGATGTCCATAGCCGTAAGGAGGCTCGTTTCGAGAAGTCAGCTACAGAGTGGGTAGAGGTAAAACCCCCAAGACGAAGGCATAGTAGCCCTACCAGGCGGATGGCTGTAGACAGGCGTGGCGGAAGGAAATACATCCGGGGCTCGGAGGAGAAGAGGAGGAGACCAGAGCGGTGGTGCTACGAGTGCAACCAAACTGGCCATCTGGCGGCACAGTGTCGGCTCACTCGTTGTTATGAATGTGGCAGGCCTGGACACGTAGCACGAGAATGTCCGAAGCAGAAGTCGCGCGGTCATAAGCGCCAATGGAGGTGAATACTCAAAACTGGAGAACCTCGCGAGGCCAACGGAGAAGTAGCGGACACCACTCCAGTGAGGATTCGTCCGGAGAGGAAAGCGTGGGATCTGGATGCAGTGTGCCGGTCCGGGAGAGACACGAGGTGAGTAGAAAAAACCCATGGGGAGGAGCGGTTTCGGGAACCGAGGGGACGATCCGTCAGGCAGATAGGGAATGAGGGTACTGTACGGGGAGGGGCAACCTATCGAATGTGGCGGTAATCAATAATCTAGAGAGGAAGGGAAAAGGGTCTAGGTTGCCCGTGGCGCGACTGGGGGATTCGGGGATATCATTTCTGCTGGATACGGGAAGCACTAATTCGTTAATTAGTAGAACGGGAGCACTTAAGCTAGGGATATGGGGCGCGCGGAAGGATTGTGGGTGCGTAATATCTACGGTTAGCGGACAATGCCCAACCCTAGGAGAGACGTTTTTCGACCTCAGGCTGCTGACGGGGCATAACCGACGAGTAAGAACTCACATAGTCGAAAGGCTTATGCCAGGGTATGACGTAATCATAGGGTGTGATATTCTGAAGAAGGTGGGCCTTAGGATGCGAGTGAAGGGGAAAAACTGGCGGTATCAGATCGGAAGGGTGGATTACGACACCGTCATGGACGAATCGGTGGAGGACATCGAAATGGGAGTCGTGAGTTGTTGGGAGGAGTCGATCGATCGGGTAGTCCGTCAGAACAAGGACCTGTTTCACGGACCTAATGAAATTCTCCCGACTACGGGGCGAACCGTCCATCGAATTAACCTCGCGACGAACACCCCCGTTTACGTGAAGGACCGACGGTACCCCCAAGCTATGAGAGAGATCATAAGTAGGCAACTGCAGGAGATGCTGCAACAAGGGATCATTCGAAATAGCACGTCCCCGTTTAATAGCCCATTGTGGGTTGTCGAAAAGCGGCAGAACGGGCCGACGGGAGAGAAGCAGTATCGCGTAGTAGTGGATTATCGCAAATTGAACGAAGCCACCATAGACGAGCGGTACCCACTGCCCAGAATTGAGGACATTTTAGACAGACTTTCCGGATCCACTATATTTAGCACGTTGGACCTGAAGAGCGGCTACCACCAGGTCCGAATGGCGGAGGAGGACGTGGCGAAGACGGCATTCTCATGGGAGAGGGGGCACTTCGAGTTCGTGCGGATGCCTTTCGGCCTCAAGGGAGCCCCTTTGACATTCCAACGACTAATGGACGAGTTCCAGAGAGGATTGGGGGAAGACTTTACTCAGGTCTATATGGACGACCTGATTGTTTTCAGCCGTACTAAAGACGAGCACGTCGAGCATTTGGCACGGGTGTTCCGCAGGATACGGGAATTCAGGCTGCGGTTGTCTCGAGAGAAGTCGAAATTCGGGCTCCGGGAAATTAAATTTCTGGGACATGTAGTTTCACGAAATGGGATACAGCCGGATCCGGAGAGAGTGACAGCCATCCAGGAAGCCCCCTTACCCACAAACGTCCGCGGGGTTCGGCGGTTTTTAGGGATGGTAAATTACTATAGAAGATTTATTCCAGGGATAGCTGCATTGACGCAACCGCTCACGTACGTGCTGAAGAAGGGGAAACGGTTTTGCATGGGGCCGGGCCAGATTGATAGCGTCCGCAAATGCCGGGAGGTTCCGACGACTAGGCCGCTGCTAGCTTTTCCCGACTTCCAACGAACGTTCCGCATTACGACGGACGCGAGCGAGGTGGCGGTGGGAGCGGTTCTGTCGCAGGATTTCGAGGCGGGAGATAAACCGATTGCGTACGCTAGTCGGAAGTTGAATGAGGCAGAAGGGAGATACAGCGCCATCGAACGCGAGATCCTGGCGGTGGTGTGGGCCGTCGAGTATTTCAGGCCGTTTGTCTATGGACGGCGTTTCAAGTTAATCACCGATCACAAACCGCTCGTGTATCTAGGAACGCTCAAGGAGTCATCCGCACGAATATCGCGTTGGAAGGAGCGCCTTGCTCCGTACAACTTTCACATCGTACATCGGAAGGGGGTGGAGAACGCGGTAGCCGACTGGCTGTCGCGGGATATTGTAACAAACGCAATCGATGAAGAGGGGACTTCGGGCGAACCATTCGGCCTAAGGTACCTCTGTGAGTGGGAGAAAGTGGGCCGGATATTCCGTTGGTGCGGCAGGAGTCGGAAGACAGCGCAGGCTCGGCCGACCGGGCACGGGAACTGCCGGAGAGCGAGGATATCATAAACGGCAAGAAGTTTCAGCTTATTTTCCGCTCTAAACAAGGACCAGGAATCGTTACCAAAGCCAGCACATACGAGGGTCTATCGTCCGTGCTAGTTCACGTTCCAACTATGGTGGTCGATAGCGAATTGGAACGCATCTTCTCAGAGTTTAGTGTCCCGGGCCGGGGGTTACACATCTATGTTGGGAATCGGATCGTCGCAGACAAAATTAAGAGGTTATAGCGGCGAGAGCGGATTGGCGTTGGATACCCGTTAGTTCGTTGCTTACGCCAGGTGGAAACCATCGCCGATCAACAAACGCAACGGCAGCTCGTGACGGATCACCATGTGGGTAAGACAAACCATAGGGGAGTTGAGGAAACGCTGCGCGCTCTGAAGGGCCTATATTTTTGGAAGGGCATGGATAGGACGGTCAAGGACATCATTGGCCAATGTACGATTTGCCAGCGGGCAAAATACGACCGGAACCCGCCGGTTGCGACGCAGGTCGTCACCCCCACGTCGGAGGAACCCCTTCGCTCGGTACAGATCGATCTGTACTCCAACGAGGGCCAGTCGTGGCTTACGGCCATCGACTCCTTTAGTAAGATCGCGATGGCGTATCCCGTCGAGGAGAAAACTCCAGGGGCAATTTGGGAGGGCGTCCTGCACTGGTGTGCGACGTACGGTGTTCCCGACGAAATCATGTCAGATTGCGGAAGGGAATTTGACAACAAGTTAATTCGTGACGAGAGCAAGGGGCTGGGAATTACCTGGCGATTTAACACACCTCATCATATTAAGGGCAGGGGCGCAGTGGAGCGATTCCACAACACGATAGGGGAACATCTGCGGTTGTTCAAAGTGGGCAGGAATCTCGAGCCGTATGAAGCTATGCCGCGAGCGGTGATTGCCTACAATCATACGATTCACGCGGCGACAGGGCTGTCCCCGGTGGAGATCGTTTTTGGACAACCTCGTCGCAATCGTGGGGATCTACTTACGACGCACAACCAGGCGTTCCGGGATCGCCTGTTGGGGGCGCGGCTACATCAACGGTTGCTGTGGGACCGTGTGCGCAACCGTTTACTTCGCGAAAAGGCAAAACGGGTGGACAAGGCGAACCACCGGGCGGTGGTTTTTAGGCGTGGGCCGCTTCCATTGGGGACTCTGGTCTATCGTCGGTTGCGTACGGCACGCAACAAAACTGCTCCACGTTACGAGGGTCCGTTCAAGGTAATCACCATCCGCGAGCATAATTTGTTCACCGTGCGGGACGTTGAAAATCCATCCCGCGTTCGTACGGTCCATCTCGAGGAGCTGCGGCTACCTCACTTCGTGTCATCCCCCGGGCCGGCAGACGCGGCCCAGTCACCATAACTTTGTCTTTGTTTTTTATTTATTTTTATTATTTTTGTTCCTCAGTGATATTTTGGTTTTGTTTTTTTTTCTAGGCCAATTATGTATTTAATTTCTTGATTTGTTCTGTACTACCGCTCCTGGATTGTTGTTATTGTTAAGGATTGTGTTTTGTTCAGTGTTTTTAGTTGAGTTCCTCCTACAGAAGGAACTGGAGGGGGGGAGTTAAGTGTGTGTAAATAGACTTTAAGGATTAGAAGTAAGACTTTAGTTAAGACTCAATAGAGATTGTAATATAAACATTGTTTCCCTATATATATGAGATAAAGACAAATAAAGATCAGTTGTATTCTAGAAGCTGTGTCGTTACTCTGCCCCAACCCCTCCTTTTTTTTATTAGTTAGTTCAGTCTAAACATAACTTATATATATATATATATATATATATATATATAATATATATATATATATATATTTTCTTTGTTTTACTCTCTTTATATCTTTATTGACACCTGTCCGGAAGATGTCTGACAATCAGCAAATATGTTGGACAAAAGTAAGATCAGACATGATAGGTATGGGGAAGGCATGTATACGTTACGTGTTTTGATTTCTTTTATTTATATTAACAAATAACTATTATATTAACTATAAAATTTTGTTTAGGTTTATTTAATAATTAATAAATTGATTTTAACATCCGAGGTACTAGACAAACGTTCAAAACTTCTAATTCACTAGAAAAAGCTCATTTATATTACTGTCATCAGACCCATCTGGACATATGGAATCGAGCTTTGGGGCTCTACTAAGCCATCTAATTCCTCCCGCATCCAATCCTAACAATCCAAAATCCTTAATACTCCTTATTTCGTCACAAATAAAATCATCCATAACGACCTTAATATCCCCTTTGTGGCAGACCTTTCTCGTACCAGATAGACCACTTTTAATTCCAAACTCCTCACCCATATAAACCCTCTTTTCCGCAACCTATCAACCTCACATATTCCTGTCAACCCTCCGAGGCGATTGAAAAGAAGATGGCCTCGGGATCTACTTACTTAAATAAACATCGAAGTACTACCGCTGGGTAGTTTCTTCACAAGCCTTTTACGGCTTTTATTATAATTCATTACTTTTACTTATTGTATTTATGTAATATACAGTTGTAAAATTCAATAAAATATAAATTAAAAAAAAAAAACATCCGAGGTAAGTGAAAGTCTTGTGTTGACCGCATTAGACATTTTTATTGGTTATACATTTAAAAACGAATTGCTTACTAAGCTTTAATGTGATGTATTCGCAATGATTTGGCTAGTTCAATTTTTTTTTTTTTTTTGTTATTCTTGGGAGACTATTTCTGAGGATAAAGCTGCCACAGTAGCGTTTTCCCCTTAACACAATTTATTTCCGATCGTTACGATTCTAAAATCATAACCGAAAAATATCGCTCTGAATCCCAAATCTTTCCTCGTAGACCTCTTGATCATCTTTATGATTGTTTTACTGGCGAGATGATTGGGTTGTCGGGGTGCCTGTCCATGGGCCAAAGAATGGAAGCTATTTCCGACCACATCAACTTTCCGGTCAACAGTTTTCCGCGCAAGCTTACGATCTCAATATGCTTGCCTTGATTATGAAATCCTCTTTTTCTTCTACAACAAGACATTATGATACAGATGGTTTCAATTAATACATCTCAAAAAAAAAAATAAAATAAAAATGTCTAATGCGGGCAACACAAGATTTTCACTTACCTCGGAGGTTGCCTAAAATGAAAAAGATCTGGAGGAAGGATATCTGGAACTTTATTTACATTGTAGTGATTCCCTAAAGGGAATTAAAAAGTTAAATTGTATTCTTAATTTGATTTTTTGATTTCTCGACTGCAAAAGTTGTAAGAAGTTCACTGCACAGGTAATTTTCGGTTGTTTTTTTTTCTTTGGAGAACGGTTGCAAGTGCAAGTGCAACCCACATACTAGACAAAGGGAAAAACTAGGACCTCAGTGCCGCAAAATATTAATTGACAAAAACCATATGTGGTCCCAAACTGTTGACGGACACTGGACAGATAAATATGTAAATAAAATATCCATGAAATGCATCATATAGTGGCATTCTTTTATATGTGTTACTATGGTTATAAAGATCTCAACCTTCCTTCTTTCCTACGATCGTAATAGCAGAGTTTGTTATTAAGATAAAAAAATCTGTTGCACGCAACACACGACTTTCACTTACCTACATTATTTATATCAATTCAAGAACTTTTAAACAAAATTTATAAACGAAAATAAATTGTTAAAGAATTTTAATAGAAACGTGTGTTTTATAAAATAATCTATTATACTATTATTTACGGCACCCAGTTTGTTTTATCGGCTATTTTTCACTCTCTGTTAACTTTTACAATAGTATGTATAGGATAATAATAATAATAATAGGCTTAGCGAACCCGAAGGTTCGATGCCGATACCACCAAATTCCGCCTACATAGACTCGTCCAATGTTCACCATTCAAGCCCAAGCTCCCGAGATCAGCCTTAACGCAATCCTCCCATCTCCGCTTCGGCCTACCTTTCGGACGCCTACCAGTCGGATCAGCAAATACCAACTTTCTCGGAATCCGCTCGTCATCGAGCCCAACAACTTTAGTCGCCCATTTGCGTCTCCGCGATGCAATCAGCTCAATTATATTCACAGGATACAAGTTCCGCAGTTCCGCGTTGTGCAACCTTCTAAACTCCCCAGTGACCTCATCTCTCTTCGGACCAAATATTTTACGCAATACCTTATTTTTGAAAACATGTATAGGATAATATTTTTTTCTAAAATCTTTAGCATTCCAACCGTATATTATACATGTTTTTAAGTTAAAAAACTTAACTTCGTTTTGCAGCTTTCTCGTTTAGTTGTATATCGAATTCGTTCAACTTATATATAATAACTGTTTTTTAGCAATGCTAACCAGAAGATATAGTGAATTTTATAAAAACTACAAAATTAAAGGTTAGAGGAAGAAATTTTGTAATATCGGAATTAAGCCCTCTCAGAATATTTCAATCAGAATGAATCCTACATTATATTAAAGCCTGTTAAATTTTACATCCCCATAGCGAGTTTAATTAAAATCGTTAGACTCGTATTTAAGAAAATCGTAAAAAGATGCAAAATACACGGTATAAAGTGGTTCATCTGGTTAGCTGATTTTGATGAAAAAGTTTTTGTAACATCTCGGGCGTATAGTTAGTTGTCTTAAATATAAAATTTCATTCGATAAATATTAGGCCGTTTTACAAAAGAAATTATTAGATATATTTTTTGAAAACAATTTATTTAATCCAGTCATCGCAACGTTTCAATCTCTAGGTTCTGTAATCAATTAAAATTTCATTGCATTTATACATTTTGAACAATTTAATTACAACACATAATAAATTATTTTTAATAAATAGATCCCTTTTTCAATTGATGATGAAAAATAATATGATATTTTGGAATACAAGTTTTTTTGAAAAATGATATTTTTAAAGAATTATGACGACGCTGCTGAAAAGCGGTGAAATGAAATGATAATTAAGATAGATATTCATGGTAGGTGACATAATTATTAAAAATAATTTATTATGTGTTGTAATTAAACTGTTGAAAATGTATAAATGCAATGAAATTTTAATTGATTACAGAAGCTTGAGAATGGCCCTAGAGGCTGAAACGTTGCGATGACTGGATTAAATAAATTGTTTTAAAAAAAATATATCCAAGAATTTATTTTTTTTAAATACCTAATATTTATCGAACAAATATTCAAACAAAAGAACAATTACGACAATGATGAGAAAAATAAAATTTCAGTTTCATTGGACTTAGCGGGAGTTACCACACACACATTCGCAGTCTTACATACACACACAAACACAGACCTTTTTGCGAGACTAGGTCATTTGGACTCAGGAGACGGCCAGTTATTACATGCACAGCATGACTAGTAACACTGATATTAATTTCGAACTTCGAAGAACCAAAGTACCTCGATAATTTAATATACATTAGTTTTCCTTATTTAACCCTATTTCATGATTAAACTTACCCTCGAAGGACGAATCCGAGAAAGAACTTGACAATGGCGTGTTTGCCTTCCCGCCCCCCCGGAATTTAATCACTAAACTTGAAAAGTCGAATCCAATAAAAGTGACGAGCGTGATGTTGAAGACAGTTTAGAAAGAAGCGAACCATCCGACACAAAGTCCATTATAAACTTAGCCCCTCCGCGGAGGACATTAAGAAACGGGACTTATAGGCCGGATATAAAGAAGGCCTTGGCATTCGCTTGGAGCCCAGCCAGCGCTCTAATTGTGTAAATCGTATTGCGCTTTGACGTAGCGCGCAATGCACTGCTTTGCGCTCCATTGTAAACAGCCTTCCCAGGCAGTAAACTTACCTCTTTATGGTTGGGAACAGAACCGACTGCGGCTGATTTTAAATAGTTGCCAGCATAAAATATAATTATGGCATTAATTCCAACTGTAAATCCTTACTTTACACAGACAAGCTGGCAATAAAATGAATGACCGCTATTCGCTAGAAATAGTTTCTAATAATAAATTTATTTTGTTTCCATTGGGTTTTTTTTAAATAAAATTGCGGTTAAAATGGGAAGAAGGTGCAAAATGCTTTTACTGATTTTGTGAAGAAATATGCTGTATAAGCGTTCCTGTTTATGAAATTTCAGTTTTATACAACTTATACAGTTTCATACAACTAGAATAAAGTTGTTTTTATTATATTATTTAACTCAATCGCCGATTCGGCCAGTTGTACACACTACTAAACAGAAAATCTCATCTTACAGTGGACAACAAATTATTAATATACAAGACAGTACTGAAACCTATATGGACCTACGGACTTGAACTGTGGGGGACAGCTAAACATTCTAACATCAAACGCATCCAATCCTTCCAATCCAAAGTCCTCCGAACAATAGTTAATGCTCCTTATTACGTTACCAACTGTTCCCTACACCACGACCTTAAAATTCCGTTTATTTTAGACCTGGTACCATCCAAATTTTCCAACTTTCCTCAGAACCTTAGTCATCGTCCTAACCCTCTAGCACAATCCCTATCCAGCACCACCCATCCCTACAATCCTCCTCGAAGATTGAAACGGCAGAGGCCGCGAGACGTATTGTAAACACTTCAATTGGAATTCTGACACTGGTCAGATCCTCCACTCATGTACTGTATGTTTGTGGCTATTGCGCCCTAGCTGGACATCCACTGAGTCACACCACTGACGCGGCTGAGAGCGAGGCGCTAGGATCTCTTGGACTCCGCTTTTCCCTCTACAAGTGCAGAAAAAGGCCCAGTCTGGGGTTCCTTTAGCAAATTGTAAAAATTGCATAAAGTTATGTTTGTGTATATGATGTTAATGTATTTATTACTTCTTTATTTCATTTATCTCAATTATAGGTTGTTGTTGTTTTTCTTGTATATATATTATATTTTATATAATTTGACTTTATCATTGTATACTGTATATATTGTGTGAATGGGATCTTATATCACTATTACTAATGTTCATATAGAAACAAATTGTAATATATCTCATTAAAAAAGTATCTTACAACAATTATATTATTATTATGAAAACAATAAATGGCCATCGAATAAAGATAATCTCACTGCCGGTTATTAGGCACTTGTGCGAACAGGAATGATTCATTCATTTACTATTTATTTGTAAGCACGGTATGGCGGGAAATATTAGTATTGAGGGTCTTACCAACTTATAATAAAAAGGTGAAGCACTAGAAGATTCCAAACTTTTGACTTGACATATGTCCACCTAAATTGGTGATTTTGCCCAGTGTGGGGCGGTAAAAAAATAAGAGCTATTTATTACCTAACGTTTCGGCCAACGTATGGGGTCTTAATCAGGACCGAGGGAAGTAAAGATGTTCCTGGTTTCTTTCAATACAAATAAATTAATGAATTTAAAGGATATAGTGTTAATTAAGGCTATAATAATTAAGAATATAGTTTTAATTAGTTTCATTAAGGCCGTGGCATCCTCCAAGCCATGTAAATACAATAGTTAACTAGAATTTGACATTTTTTAAATAAAAGCAGAGAAATCGTTTCTTAAGAATCTTTAGAATTTTCAGTCATTCGGTTTGGGGGCCGTTGAAAGCTGCCTGAGATCCATTGAGTGTGTATATATAAACTGTTTTTATAAGTTCCCTTTGGGTATGGAGTAGTTGGGGTGTATATTACGTCACCTGGTTACCAAAATGAGAGAAAAGAATAATTATGGAGATTTTCATTTGAAATACATAGCTTCTTCAGACCAGTAAAGATTAGAATTTCGAACCCTCGCTTCTGGCTTAATAATATGGGTAATTATATATATAAAAAAATAATAAATAAATAAATAAATAATCATAAGCTTAGCGAACCCGAAGGTTCGATGCCGATACCACCAAATTCCGCCTACACAGACTCGTCCAATGTTCACCATTCAAGCCCAAGCCCCCGAGATCAGCCTTAACGCAATCCTCCCATCTCCGCTTCGGCCTATCTTTCGGACGCCTACCAGTCGGATCAGCAAATACCAACTTTCTCGGAATCCGCTCGTCATCGAGCCCAACAACTTTACTCGCCCATTTGAGTCTCCGCGATGCAATCAGCTCAATTATATTCACAGGATGCAAGTTCCGCAATTCCGCGTTGTTTAACCTTCTAAACTCCCCAGTGGCCACATCTCTCTTTGGACCAAATATTTTACGCAATACCTTATTTTCGAAAACCTTAAGCCGTTGTAAAAAAACGGCTTAAAAAAAAAATAAAAAAAATAATAATAAAAAAAATAATAATAATAAAAAAATAAATAATACTTTATTAGGTTTAAATAGTCGTTCTCTAGCTATCACATAGAGCGATGGGCAAATACTCAGGAAAAAAGTACGTAGCACTGTACTCAAATAATGCTCGCTGCGAAGTACTGCACTAAGTATTTTTGTATTTATATCAGGTCACCAAAGAAGAGTATATTAACTGCATATATTAAGTAAGGATTTCATCCATTTTAAGCTCTACTAATAATTTATTTAAGCCATATTTTCTTCCTAGTATTATCGATTAATTTAATCTCTTCAGATAAAATCGATAATAGGGCCTTATCTTATTTTTTTAAGACCGCAAGCTTGCGAATCGAAGATTTTTTTTATTCTATCCATAAAGTCTCGAGTTCAAACCCGGCAGATGGTACTATATATATTTTTTTTCATCTAAAAATATATATTTTTTTACATCCCTTTCAAAGAAATAAATAACCTTACAAAAAAATAAATAAATTAAAAAAAAATATATGAATTACCTCTGTGAAAACTCCTAGACCATCTGCCTGGTTTAAGCTAGTGATTTCAAGGATTTCTTTCTATTCTACGCGACTATCGTGGCAGAATAGAAAACAATCCTCGATTCAAATATAATAATACCATGTGATCCCACTAGAAAAAAACCACAAGAAATCGTAGACTCCTATATCGATTTCATTCGAAGAGAGTAAATTAATCGATTTTAAAATCGATAATGTAAATAAAAGAAGATGGTCTAAATAAATTATTAATATGTCTAAAAATAGATGAAACCCGTACTTATGTGGGTGATATTATCTACTCTAGCGAACTCATACAAAAACTTTTTTTTTTCGATAATTATCAGGCCGTTTTACAAAAGAAATTCTTGGATATTTTTTTTAAATAATTTATTTAATCCAGTCATCGCGACGTTTCAGCCTCTAGGGCCATTATCAAGCTTCTGTAATCAATTAAAGTCTCATTGCATTTATACATTTTCAACAATTCATTTACAACAACATATAATAAATTATTTTTAATAATTATGTCACCTACCATGCATATCCATCTTATTTATCTTTTCATTTCACCGCTTTTCAGCAGCGTCGTCATAATTTTTTTTATAAAATGTTATTTCTCAAAAAAACCTGTATTCAAAAATATCATATTATTTTTCATCATCAATTGAAAAAGGGGATCTATTTATTCAAAAAAAAGAAAGAAACATTTTTTCCAACTTACTTAACAGTTTTCGGCAGCCTTTTAGGTGTTCTCGTGCGCGACTGAACTTGGGGTGGGGATGCCAAAGGATATATATATTTACTCTCTCGATAGTACTTGCATAAAAGGTTTTTAGGTTGTCTACGTCTGTTTGGTGGTTAACTGATTTTTCTAAATTTTTTGTTATATAAATTGATTCTATTATTCTCCGTTTATTTATGTTTTCTTCCTTATGTAGGACCGAGATATTATCAAAATCAAAAATATGTTTATGTTTATCGCAGTGTTGTGATAAACCTGTCGCGCACGAGAACACCTAAAAGGCGGCCGAAAACTGTTAAGTAAGTTGGAAAAAATGTTTCTTTTCTTTTTTGAATAAATAGATCCCCTTTTTCAATTGATGATGAAAAATAATATGATATTTTTGAATACAGGTTTTTTTGAGAAATAACATTTTATAAAAAAAATTATGACGACGCTGCTGAAAAGCGGTGAAATGAAAAGATAAATAAGATGGATATGCATGGTAGGTGACATAATTATTAAAAATAATTTATTATATGTTGTCGTAATTGAATTGTGGAAAATGTATAAATGCAATGAGACTTTAATTGATTACAGAAGCTTGATAATGGCCCTAGAGGCTGAAACGTCGCGATGACTGGATTAAATAAATTATTTAAAAAAAATATCCAAGAATTTCTTTTGTAAAACGGCCTGATAACTATCGAACAAATATTCAAACAAAAGAACAATTACGACAATGATGAGAACAACTTTTTTTTTTACTATAGTACTTAAAGTACAAAAATGCTGAGTACGGTACTTCGTACTTTTCTTATCTGAGTATTGGCCCATCACTGATCACATGCATACCTTATTACGGGATTTGTTTATTTGGATTCAAAGGACCCTAAAACGAGTTTTAGCGTTGAAATATAGAATTCGAAAAATTTCACAATTGCAATACATTCACAATACAGGTAATAATTAATATATGAAAAGTGAAATTAAAAAAAAAATAAACAAAACAATTGAGTAAGATTTCTGTTCACATACTTTTCTTTGCCATAGCGAGTTAAATTGAGTCGTATCCTAGTTACAAGATATGTTATTTGTTAAGAATCCTTTTAAGGAGAAATGCGCCTTAAAATAAACATAACATAAAAAAATCATTAAAATATGAAAATCGGGCATATCCTTCGAAAATTAAAATTAGCTCTTTTCGTGCGTATGCAATCCTCCCTCCCAGAAATTTAGGTTGCGTTAGTGCTTTTAATTGTTGTAAATCCGTTGTTATTATTGTTTTTGATTAAATAACCCAAATTTCACCAAGCCAATATTGCTTGGTAACGATGGGTCTGGACTCTGCAGTCTGACCCGCATACATTTAACCACCAGCAAAATGGTTCCTCCCCATTTTACTTCAACAAAGGCACAAAGCCACCCCACTCCTCAAGCGCATACCGCGCCTAGTGCGAAAGGAACCTTAGAATGCCAACGGGCAATACGAGGCCTGAGCCATGGACTGTATATACCATTGCTGCTGTATATACATAGAATGTGTTTTGTATTTATTTTGTAAATAAAGTTGGAGGATGAGAAAAAAAAAAAAAAAAAAAAAATTATTGTTTTTATGTTTTTTGAGAGAAGGCCAATATTAGGCCTATGGGCCGTCAATGTTCTGAGCTAAAACTCTCATAATTTAAAGATCCCTATTGAGCGTGCGATGAACAGTTCAGCAATATATCAATATATTGCTCTGAAGAAATTATCCCATTTATTATATTAATAGGATCCCATAGCTTGCGCTCGTTGCTCCCCACCCAGCCTCATGTGATTTACACTGATAGCAGTTATCAAGAACCGAGAGCCCGAACAAGAACAATCGCCTAACAAAGACCCGCCAAGATATACGCCCCTTAATCAGAGCTTCCCGCCAAAAACCTAGCGCTCCCGCCTCTTTTGTCAAAGGTAGGCGATAAATCCACTGCCTTCTAGATAGTATAAGGCTGCACTAAATCAAAGCCCACTAGCGTGCCCCTTCCTATCTAGTCCTCCGCCACTTCCGCTCCTTCCAATCTCCGTCGTTCCGTCTTCTTCAGGTCACATCTTCCGGGTCGTCCTCATGGCGGGTGGGGGGAGGGGATTTGAATTTCAAATGGGCTCTTCAGATAGCTACAGCTAGGTTGGGCATCCATCAACTCGATGGAACATTTATGTCGTCACGCGAATTGAGTAAGTACACACTTATATCACTTAGGGCCATTCCGGGATGATGGATAAGCATGAGTCAACCCATGGTAATTTGTAAATGGGAAACGCCTGGCACTACTATTTATATTCAGTATATTTTAGGTGAAATGGCACGGAATGGGAATGAAAAATGTCAACAACATTCCCAACCACTAGAAGATATTGTCAACCATCAAACGACCAGCAACACGTAAGTTTGTCGAAAACGTTTTTTCTCTGTTCTTCATTATCTTCTCATTTTTTTTTCATTCAAAAATATAATACTTGACTCATAATCATCCACCACCACATGTATTGTATTCGATAGGGGGCAAGAGTGCATGTATATATTTATCAAAATATTAATGTGAAAACAATTTAAGAGATTTTTTATAAATATTTGTGCAAGAGAACAAATTAATGGATAAAATAAGAGAACCATATAAAAAAAAAAATAGAATAAATAAAGAGGAAAACAAGGTAATACTAGATTATATTAGTATTGTACTAATTACCATTTTATTTATCTTAAATATTTTTCTATTCACAGCTGTCATCCAGTTGATCATCAGCGAATTTAAGGTAGTATATGAATTATTAAAATTGTTTTTGAAACAAATATTTCTAAAGACATAGTAATATTATGTTTGATATACATCCAACGCCGTTGTGTAGAATTGCTTTGTAAATAAAGTGGTTTCTCTCATGTAAAATTAGGCGAATGGTGTTGGACATATCTACATCATTTCACCTACCTATATATGAAATTTCGAAGTCGAGTTTTTACTGGACATGCACGCTATGCGTTCTCTGGTTTCAATGACCAAGTCCTCAAGAAGCTCAAAAACGATAAGTTGCACTAAACTGAAATTTCATATTTTAGAACCTTACATGTGCCTGAGATATTACAGCAAAATCAGCGGAACAGTAGGACCACTATATAAACCATGCACCTTGTAAATTATTACGGTTTTATCCAAAACTTAGATTATTTTATATAAAAACACATGATTTCTTCGAAGCTTATTTATTTAATTTACAGTAGGAGTCCTAAATTTTGCCTATCCAGGTTTTATTAGGATAGGGATCTTTGACGAGTACCTCGTACAGGCTCGGGGCCACCTTTTAACGTCCCCTCCGAAGGACGGCATGACTAAGGAATTTTTAAACCCATTAAAAAACCCTAGGACCACCTGTGGGTTTCAACCCGCATAACAGGTAGTTATGCAAACCACCCAGCTACAAGTGATCCCTTTTTTTTTTACATTAAAGCTAAATGTAATTCTTAAACCTTCTTTTAACAATAAGTTTATTCAGAAGTAGTAAAATGTTTTTTAACAACGGAGAGAAGTGTAAGTCGTGTGTTACGCGAAACATTTTTTTTACTTTCTCTTACCTATATATGGAATATGTAGTAAGGGAAAGTATTGCGATCGCGAAAATTTTTTATTTCCTGTTTTCGTCGGAAATAAACTTTTTAGGGTCTCCTGAGTCCCGAAAAAAGGTCTGTGTGTCGGTGTGTCTGTGTGTGTGTGAGTGTGGTAGGTCTAGCGCAAAATCGACAAGTCTTGAAATTTCATATTTAAGACAATCATACGCCTGAGATGTTACAGCAACTTTTTCATCAAAATCGGTTAACCAGAAGAGCCACTTTATACCTTGCATTTTGCACCTTTTTACGATTTTCTAAAAAGCGCCTCCAACGATTTTGATTAAACTCCCTGTAATGATGTAAAATTTAATAGGCTTTAATATCATGTATTCATTGCGTGTAGGCAGACAGAACTTAAATGCCGATATTTCTTTAATATTTATAATCAATTTCTTCCTTTAAAATACCTTTAAATTTGTACATTCCAAATGATTTACCATATCATCTTAATGACATTGATGAAGGACGGTTAAATACATAAGTTGGACGAATTTGATGTCTAACTAAAGGATAAAAGAGCAAAACTATTTTTTTTTTTTTTTTTTTTTTTTTTATGAAATATTTCTTTCTTTTTTTATAATATAGACGTATAATATACCGTTGGAAAGAGAAATATTTTAGAACAAATATTACACAAAGTGGTAAAAGATAATATAAAGTGACGAATAGGGACTAAACTTTACTGATTAACAATTTCATATAGTTATATTACTTAATATAAATCAAATGTTTCCAACTAAAATGAATATACGTTTTATTAAAATCAACTTAAAATATTTTTAAAATCGATTTAACAGTGGAGGTAATTGGAAGTGTTGCCCACACAAGATTTTTATTTTTTTTTTAATTTTAATTAGTTAATTGCATGATAACTTATCTCCGCCTTCAATTTAGGTTCAAACTTGAAGATGCAAACATCAAAGAAGCCTACGACAGGACGACAACTAGCCGAGAACAGGTGACAGGCAGGTGCCCGGACAGTCCCCTAAGTTGTGACGGACGTGCGGCACTAATTCCGGACCACAGCTGGTTAGTGGCCCCACGTACTCTAACAGGTCACGGAATCATTTAATGCTTCCATGGTTCAGGTTCAAAGCTAACTACTTCTCTGCCTCTACTTACATTGAGCGGCACACCTTTACCCAAACAACAAGGCAACTCTTCCGTCAAAACAAATATTTCTCTTTCTTTAGAATGGTAAGAAATTTTATTATTAGGATTGAATCAGTTCCTGCTGTTTTTTCGATAAAATAATGCTTCATTTAATTTTATTTTGGGACAGCTAGTCCCCTAAGAATAATATAAAAGTACATTTTTGAAAATACTCCTCTGGCTATGTAAAGCTTATAATATTATATACATCATTTAAAAACCTAATGAATAGCAGATAATGATAAATATATGTGTATATATATATATATATATATATATATATATATGTACTAAGGTAATATTGCTACCTTAAAAAAAAAAAAAAAAAAAAAAAAAAAAAAAAAAAAAAAAAAAAAAAAAAAAACCTGTACCACTACAACCCATGAAGAGTTTTGGCTCAGTACATGTAGAGATTCGTACTGTTTCCAGGCCAACGGCCGTGCAATGAGTACGAAGGTACAATTGCTACCTTAAAGAATTTTAAATAAACAATAACATATACTTAAGCAATAAAAAAATAAGATAAAAAATGAATAAAGAACCCAGAGGCTTAAAAGTTCAATTTAACAAAGGCACGGCAGATTGACATTTTAGGAGATGGATTAATAGTTCATGTTTAAAGGCAGTTAAGGATTTAAATGTACGAATGGACTTTGAAAAAGAATTCTAGAATAAGAATGCACGAATGACAAAGGAAGTAGTTTTATGAGAGGGGATGAGTAGGTTCAAAGGCTGGGATCTTGTGTTGATGGAATGGACACAGGAGATGGAGATGAACATATTGTAGATATACGAGGCATGTTTTTTTAGTAAGTACCGTTTTAGAATTAAAAAAAGACGTGCAAAGATATGGCAATAATTTTATTTTTACATGAAAGCCAATACCTTAATCTACTTTTCTACATAATTTTCATGAATATTGAGGCACTTGTCCTAACGAGGCACCTGTTTTTTTAAATAACCTCCTCAAAAAATTCTGCCGCCTGACTTGTTAAACGACGTTGACGTAACATGGGTGGCCTAAGTCACATCACAATCAAAACAACAATCCATGGAATGGCGACATTCATCATCACCCGAAAGAGTGAAGTTTAAGCAAACATTTTCTGCCCGGAAAATCGTGTGCACAGTTTTATTGGGACAGAAAAGGAGTATTGCTAGTGGAGTTTCTGCACCGTAATGAGACAATCAATGCTACCATTTGTTACTGCACTTGAAGAAACACCTGGGCGGTCGGCGTCTTCAAGACGATAACGAAGTCAAAACATTTGTGATGCAGTGGTTAACAAGTCAGGCGGCAGAATTTTTTGAGGAGGGTATTCAAAAACTGGTGCCGCGTTATGACAAGTGCCTCAAAATTCATGGAAATTGTGTAGAAAAGTAGATTAAGGTACAGACTTTCATGTAAAAATAAAATTATTGCGATATCTTTGCACGTTTTTTTTTTAAAATTCCAAAACGGTACTTACTTAAAAAACATGCCTCGTAGATGGGTTTTTTGGTTCTAAAGGATTGATAAAAGTAGGAGAGAAAAACGGAACTCTAGTGACTAAAATTATATACACGAATTATAATTATAAACGAATATAATTCATAACTGTCTTAATTAGGTACAGGACATAAATGTTAACATAAAACTTCTGCAGATTTCACTACAATTTAATTTAGTGTTGGTGTCTAAAAAATTGTTTGTTTTTTTAATTCTTTTTTTTTTTTTTTAAGTAACATGTCTTATAAACTAGTTCAGCATTTGGTATAACGAAAAACTAGTTTTTAAACGGAGCTGTGTCTATAAATAACCTTACTTATCAGGTTCAAAAACGTTTACTCGGGAAAAAAAAAATCAATAAAGAAACACTATACATTAACCTTTGTCCAGCGTGAAAAGGTATTCACAAAGCTTTTCACTGTGAAACTGTAAAATCACTGTATTCAAAACCCAAGGCTGTAAAATTATGTTAAAAATATTTTTTTTTTTTTTTTTACCTTTCACACGTAGCATTCCTACATTTCAGAGTACAATGAGGTACATGTTTTGGTGTTATATTAAAAAAAAAGAAGCAAGCTCTACAATCCATGGAGGGTATTAGGTTTAGTACAAATAGACACCTGTACTATTTCAACAGCTTTGCAAGGGGGTGGTTAGGCCGAGTAGAGGCTGTATTAGCTAAAGATGTTTGTTGCCATCCCAGGGTCGCTCGAATAACAGAATCAATAATTGAGACGTTAATTTCCAAAATCCAGGTGTCCCGAAAAAAGGTCTGTGTGTGTGTGTGTGTGTGTGTGGTAAGTCTAGCTCGAAACAACGAGACAACTATAAGCCCGAGATGTAACTTTTTTACCAAAATATGCTACCTGCCGTTTTAGTGCCATCCGATAGAAAATTAATTCTTGATAAAATTAAAAACGAATCATTAGTTAAAAACTAGCTTAGATATTGCGTTTTAAAATCAGAGGTACGGATATGATATGATCCTTTGAATTATTGCTTTTCATATTACTTAATTGCCTATCAACAGCTATTTAAACAGTTATACAGTAGGTACTTCAGAACATTTTTTTTTCTAAATTAATATTTTTACATTAGAATGGATTAGTTTTATCTAAATCCGTCATCAGATTGTACCTAAAAAACATAAAAAATCCCTTAAAAACACACTTGAAAATTGCTATTCATTCCAAAACGCCCTAAAAAAATTACCTTCCAAAACATAATATATCGTATATTTACATCGCTTGAACACATAAACTTTCCTATCATTGCTTTCCAAAAGGTACTACATTTCCTATTACCAAGCAGAAGCACCTAACCTCGTAATATAATAATTAATTTATAGTTCTTTTTTTTTTCATTCTATGCTTTTTACTAGTTCATTCAACCACGTCTTGAATCCCCGCTATTCTTTTTATCAATGGTTTTTACCTAATAATCAGTTTTCAGGTTGTTTAATACAACTTAACTGCTTGGCTTTGGTTCTCAATTAAATTAAGTTTTTTTCATAATATTTCTTCTGGCAGCCTCATAAATTTGGAATAAATTTTTTTGGGATCTAACATTATAATGTAATAATGGTCTTGATCGATCTAATACTTGATCCAAAAAATGTTAAGAATTAGTATTATCTTACCTTGCTGAATTTGAGATGACTCACATGATATAACTTGATGCTAAAAAAAAAATAAAAAAAAAATTAAAAAATGTAAAAATACTAAAATAAAAGCTAAAAAGTTTTTAATTATCAGTCTCTATAGTGAAATATTGTTCATAAGTAGTTAATAATATATATACATAAATTTACTTAATTCACATGAATGGTAAATTAAAGTTCAAAACAAGCTTCATAATTACATACAGTCAGTGTTAAAAGTATTCGTAATTCACCATCATTTTGTAATTTACTTGCTTTAAACTTATTTCTTCTGTTTTTATAGAGTTGTAAACCACTTTATAATGTTAGGGGGGAGGTATAAAATAACTTAACCCAAAAATCACGACAACAATTTTTTTTATTTTTAGTGGTTTGAACGTTCATTTACGAATAAATAAAATTAGAACTGTCAAATGTATTCCGATTTATATTAATGCATTAATCATATATAAAAATCCATTTTTACTTTCACTTACCTATATATGAAATATATAGTAATGGACAGTATAGCGATCGTGAAAATTTTCGAATTCCAGTTTTCAACGGAAATACACATTTTAGGGTCCCCTGAGTCCAAATAACCAAGTACCGCAAAAAGGTCTGTGTGTGTGTGGTAACTCCTGGGCGGAAACGGAATGTCCTATGAAACTGAAATTTCATATTTAAGACAAATATCTTACTTTATTTAGGCTGGTTCTATATGTCAAATAAGTCTCTGGGCTATAAATATTAAAACTGAAAAAAAACTCTATACCTGGGGTTGCAGTTGGAGATCATGGATCGATGAATATCTGTAGAGATGGTATGATTTTCCAACTTTTCCAATATTCCATCTTTATGCTTTAACAATCCAGCTGGGTTTATATTGTCAAATTCCTTCCTACAACCATAATGAGCAGCCATTTCTCTCACTTGTGTGACCCAATTAAGTTTATATCAGGATTCTTTGTATTGGGTTGTGTCACATGAAATGTCCGTTTTCAAGGTAAAGGATTTTTATTTAAAATACGATATGAAAACAAGATAATTTTATTCGAAGCATTTACCTTCTTTTTCTACACATTTTTCCCAACGTGACACCAACTTTTTTATCCCTGAACTAAAAAACTCTGAGCTTTGGAGTGAAACAAAATCTGAAAACGCATTTTTCACTTGATCATCATTTTCAAAAACTTTTCCTTTGACGAAGTTGTCTAAATTCCTGAACAGGTGGTAATCTGTTGGAGACAAGTCGGGAGAATATCGTGGGTGCGGAAGAACTTCGCAGCATCAATTTTTGCACGGTATGATTTGAAACATAGGGTCTTGCTGCCGCTCAGTGAGATCATGAGGTACCCATGTATCTAGCTTTTTACTTTCCCAATACACTTTAAATGTCTGGAAACGGTAGATGCACTTGCATTTAGTTATGCTGAGAGTCCTTTAACTGTTTGGTAGGGGTTTATTCTACTGTATGTTTGAGGACATCGTTGTCTATTACTGACGGAGGTCTTCCTCGGGGCAAGTTTTCCAAGTCGGTATCCCAGCTGAAAAATTAGCAAACCAACGGTGAATGGTCCGTTCATTAACACTCCTTTCCCCAAACGCCTTGCAAATATTTCTAGCGTCTTTAGCTGCTGAATGGCCGGGTTTAAACTCGTACAAAAATATTACTTGAAAATCGCGTATTTTCATATTTGGAGGTATACTAAAAAATGTGTAATTGATTGGGAAGCTAATGTTTATAATACAAAGATAGAGGATTAGTAACTGTTTACTTTAAATATGTGAACATTCCGAAGAAAACAACAGACCTGCAAATTATGTATTTCAGAAACTATAAAAACGGTGATTTCATGTGAAACAACCTAATATCTAGTGAGATTAGTCTATTAAAGCAAAGTCGTGGCAACCTCTCTTCAGGCATAAGTGACAATTTGAACCAGTAGTTTATGACCTTCTTCATAACTTTGGTGCTCAAGGAGTTTCGCTCAGTTTCGAGACGTACTATGTAAAATGAAAGTAATAATAAATACCAAAATATCGATATAATATTAACAGTAAACATAATACCGGAGATAGCTATCGTTAAGATGAGGACAGTCTTTAGAAACAGAGCCGCGTGGGCAGGAACCTAAGACCCCTTGGATGCTATCTGGCGCATCTGCGATATTATCTTCCGCTTATCGAATCCTTTAGTATTTTTTAGTTGTTTTCTTTTTTTTTAACCACTCCGTTAAATGATTCTCCTCTTCACCTCCTCATCCCGGATAATTATCAATTTACGTTGGAGCGACGGGCGCAAAACTACAAGGCCGCTCCGGCACGCAGGCAACGTAAATTAGGGGTAGGGACAGCCGGCTGCTTCCTGAAGTGAAAAGTAGTTTTTGTTTCGTAACAACCAGTAATCAAATTACAGTTTTAAAATTTATTAGAGTTTCGAAATTTTATAGTATTAAAATGAGCTTAGAAAAAAAAATAAACACTTATGATTGATTCTCTAATTAAACACTTTTTTTTTCAACATTCAGTCCCCTAGCCTTTAAATTTAAACAAAGATTGAAAGCAAAACGCTGGTTTTAAAACAAAACTTTAAATCCCAAAAAGTTAAATGTTTCTTATCAACTAACAATTTATTTCACTTTAAGATTTAATTGATAGAAAATAAACTGCAAAGAATAAATAAAGGACAATCATAATATTATATCTTTTCAGGAGAGGTATTGTTTATAATACATACACTAAATCAAAAAAGTTTCCGTACAGCATGTTTTTATTTTGCATAGATATTTATTTTCAACTTAACGATTTCCTTAGTACAAATCATTAATACTAATATTAGATAAAAAAATTATATTAATTTATTTTCATTTCATCATTAATGTAAAACGAGGCAGAATGTCATTTCTTAATGGTAGGTCAAAAAAGTGCCCATATACTTTCAATATTAATAATATTTGTTGTACTATAACCGTATTTCCAGTGTTAAATGTATAAATCTTATCTCGATAATCAAATCTCAGTTCAGTATTAACTTTACTTGGGCGTGGGAAACTTATTTTTTTCAATTTGCGCGTTTTCTTGAATTAAGATAGCTCATGGTTCGCAGGATCTTATCTATAAGAAAAATTGGCTTATTGTTGAATAAGTCACGCACTACAGTACACTATGGACTACAAAGACGTGGGAATTAAAATCTTTAGAGGATAAACCACGTCCTTGGAGACAGGAGCCAGGGGCGAACCATCCTTGTAGAAGTCTATGAAATTCCTCATACTACCGACACCTCAATTGCCATCATAATAAAAAATGGTACTATGGGATTAAAATCCACCCAGAAACAGTCAAAAATATTCTAAGAATGGAAGGATACAGTGGTCGAGTCGCAAGAAGAAAGCCCTTCCGTAGTTAAACCCTTGCGATGGTAAACCCAAAAATGTCTGGAAACGGTTTATGTTCCCTTAGGAATCCAAATTTAATATTTTTGGACAGATGGAAGGTCAAAAGTGTAGAGAAATCAACCTCAGCTTTATAAAATTAATTTATGGGTGTATGGAAACTTTTTTGAGTATGTTTATGTATATATATATATATATATATATATATATATATATATATATATATATATATATATATAAACGAGTATATATAGTTACAAAATTACTTTAAGGTGAAGTTCAAATTCTATGAAAATAATTGAAAACTGATATAAATTACACTACTCTTTTATTAAATATTAATGCACACGTTTCGGCTGAAATGCCATCTTTCACAGAACAATTTTATTTCAAGTACAAAAGATCGTCCAATTAAAAATAATCAATCTCACAATTGTATCATGAAAATTATATTACAATAACTAATGTTTAATAAATACAATTTATGCAATAATAATGTAATAATTCATAAGATTAATGTTAAATTACTAAAAATAGATTAAAACAATTTATAAAATTAAACATGAAACAAAAGAACTATAAAATAATTCCACTATAAAAATAAAATATGAAAGGAATCAGTACATAAACTTTGCTCATCATGCTTAAAATTCAATTAAAATGATTAAAATCTAATTTCTAAATATGAAAAATAACATATTAATTTTAAAAATGTGCAAATTACCTTATGTGAGTGATGCTTACAACCAAATGATCAATGTATTTAAATTTCTTAAATTGATTTTAAAAACAGAGGCAAGTGAAAGTTGTGTGTTACGCGCACCAGATTTGTATCAATACTAATAAGATTATATGGTCAGTTCAAAAATTGGTAATATACAAAATTATAGGTACATTAGAAGAAGAAAATTTAAGATATTGACATCTTGAGCAGTGTCGAACTATTTCAATCAGAATGAAACCTACATGATATTAAAGCTCATTAAATTTTGTACTGGTATAGCGAGTTTTATCAAAATCTTTAGAGCCGATTACGAAAAAATAGTGAAAAGTTGAAAAAAAAAAAATGTTTTAAATTGGTTCTTTTTATTTATCTATTTTGTTCTCCTACTTTGTATATACGCTAACATTTTTCCCTAAAATCTTAAGCTTTCCAAAGGTATATTATACATTTACATACAAACAAAGTTTGCTTTTTTATAATTTAGTTACTAATCGAATTCGTTTAACTAATATTTTAACCCCCTTTTTACCAAACCTGATGATATGCTTAATATTTTCGAATCTTAAAATCCAAAGATACTTTGAATTGAAAGTAAAAAGACATCTTTATTCCCGATATAATTAGTTTTATTGAAATAAAATATAATTTTCCAATAATAAGCTATATTTGCCTTTTTATTTTTGAATTACTGTAGTTTTCTACAAAATTTTTGGTAAGACTAATAAACAAATCAAACTTTAAAATGTTCTTAATTTAGTCGGCACATCCAACTTTGGTTGCAACCAACAAACTTTTTTTGATAACTTTTAATAGCTTATTATACATAAAAAAAAAAAAACCTGTATCTCTACAACCAATGAATCATAAGACTGTGCAATGTGGTGATCACTCCGAGACCATGCTCAGCCGCCAGGCTTTACCTATTTTTGCTACCCACTTTAAAGATGCTGGTATGACCCAGGATTACCCACCAATCACCAGCCTCAGAATCCCTAGGGGTCCGCAGAATATGTTCAGGGGGTCCGAAGTGGGTTCTAGGGAAATTATTTTAAATGAACTTAACAAAAATGATATAGAAACCCAATAAGCCTCCTGAACATCCGTTATCCTATAGTCCTATCTCTCTTTTGCTCATTATGGCCAAAATCCTAGAGCTGACATTCCACTTCATCCTCAAACCGTCCTCAACACTTATACTGATGACACGTGTGTGTTATCCGTCTGTATTGGTCCACCTACTGCATCCCAAAACCCTACCTAGGTCTCCATCTTGACAAGCGCCCTACTTGGAATCCTCACAAAAGACTGAAACTACAAGAAACTGCTCGAAGATATCGATTACTACAACACTTACTAGACAAACGTTCAAAACTTCCAGTATATTAAAAAAGACTCATTTACATCACTATTATCAGACCTATTTGGACATATGAAATCGAGCTTTGTGGCTTTACGAAACCATCTAATTCCTCCCGCATCCAGTCCTTACAATCCAAAATCCTTCTCAAAATCCTGAATGCCCCTTATTTTATCACAAATCAACTCCTCCATAATGACTTTAATATCCCATTTGTTGCAGACATAGCCCGTGATAGATACTCCTCTTTTCATTCTAAACTCCCTGCCAATACAAACCCACATGTCCGTTTTTACCTTTCTTAGGTATCAATGATAACCCTCCAAGGCGTCTGAAAAGAAGCTTGAGTTAAAATAGTTAGTGAAGTGCTACTACTAGGTAGTTCTTTCTCAAGATATTTTCATGACCTTTTTTTTCATTCCTCGTATTTACTTATTGTGTTCTTTAATACAGTTGTAAATTACTATATATAAATTTTAAAAAAATTAACTTAACGTTAAATATTTGTAAAGCCTTGGTTTTAAAAAAGAATAACACGCTCTACACAAACAAATTGAACATTCTAGCTGATATAACTGCTAGATATCACTTACAGATGATTGCCATTGCACGATCACAATCTTAAATTGTCCATTTTCAATTATTATTTTAATTTATTGCTTATGTTTTATATATAAGATTTGCTTATTGTCAAATATTGTTTCTGAGTGAACAAAGAAAAAAAAAAAAGAAAACGAAATACGCAAATATTTTTGTACATTTTTAGTAAATAGGAAAGCTATAATAAATAACATTCTAATCAGTTCTACAAATGGGACCTCTAAGGATTATTGTAGATTCTGTGAGGTGAGAAATGTACGCGGCTTATAGTTGTCAACTGGCAGAATGAGATAGCTCAAAGATACTGACAGGACAGTGTTAGAGCGAGGCATGATGTGTTTGTCTTGTTCCTCAATTACTCAGGGGCGAAATCATGATTGATGGTAAAGTATTGACAAATAGCCCATCCCTCAATCGGATCTGTTTCATCAGTTGACCGCTTTCGACCTGTTTCCAAACTCAAACAGGACCATAAACCATCAAAACCATACACAATCTTGTTAAACAATATGATATAGGATATTTAACATGAATATGGAGGTAGATCATGTCAATAGCTTTCTACAATACGACGATTGTGTCGAACATCATTGAATAACAGATTTTTTTTCCTTTGGCAACTTATTAGAATTTACGAAAATAAAAATGGTGCGCGCCTCACAAGACTTTCTCTTACCATGGTTCTTAAAATCAATTAAAGAACTGTTAGACAAAGTTAGAGTTGAAAAAAAGGTTTAAAAATAGTTTCGAAGGAAACATTTATCTTAGACTAGCTGTTGCCAGCGACTTCGTCAGCGTCAATTTCTGTTATTATAATCGCGATAAAGAAGTTTTTAAAAGAATATATTTTAAAGTACTTCTGCGTAAATGTTATTTTTAGTTTTATTCTTTTGTGGCAGAAGAACATATTAATTTTCTCCGAAACCGAACGGTGACATAGGTTAGCCGTGTGAAAAGCAGTCTTGACGTAAATCGATTTCTACGTGTTTAAATGTTTACCCCTGTTATTTATTAATTGTTACGGCAAAAGGTAACTTAACGGAAAATTGAATTCTTTTGAAATTAAAAGGTTAATCATTGGGATGCGAGATTAATTTCCCCCGTTTTTTTTCACATATTCTTCGCTCCTATTTTTCGCATCGTGATGTTACATAGCCTAAAGCCTTCCTCGTTAAATGGAATATCCAACACAAAGAGAATGTTTCAATTCGATTATAATTAAGACAAATATACGCCCGAGACGTTACAAAATCTTTTTCATAAAAATCAGCTTACCAGAAGAGCCATTTTATACCATGCATTTTGCACTTTTTTTCGATTTTCTCGAAAGCGGTTCCTACGATTTTGCTTAAACTCGCTATCGATGTCAAATTTAATAGGCTTTAATATCATTTAGGTTTCATTCGGATTAAAATGGTTTGACAGGGCTTAAATGCCGATATTTTAAATTTTCTTTCTCTAAAGTACCTTTAATTTTGTAGATTCTATAATAATAACTATATTATCTTGTTACCACTGATGAAAACCAGTAAATATATAAATTGAATGAATTCGATACCCAACTAAAGGATAAAACTGAAAAAAAATATTTTGTATGCAATGTATGCAAGTAACAAATGCAAAAAACAAGTAAGTGTTTTTGAACACAATAATAGTAATATACATGTATGATATACCGTTGGAAAGCTGGAGATTTTAGAAATAATATTATCTCATATACAAGATTTTAAAAGTTAGTAATGAGTGATGAAAAGCCAATAAAAATAAATGATTATTTCAGATAATAATATAATAATTTTTTTAATAAAACACATGTTTCTATAGAAATTCCATTTAATTAATTCTTTAATGGTTTCACTCATTTGTATATCTAACTGTATTTGAAAACTCTTTAATTGATTCTAAAAGCGGAGAAAAGTGAAAGTCGTGTGTTGCCCGCACCAGATTTTTATTTTATTAATGCTAACAACATGAAATGGTTATTTTTTCGAATTAATAAAATTTATGGTTTTTGGTTTTTCATTTATTTATTGGCACAAAACATTCATTGGTCATCAGGGCCAGATACACTCACTATAAGATACACTATTTTGAAAACAAACAATTATGGTTTTAGTTGAAATATTAAATAATAATATAAAATTAAAATAAAAAATTAACTAAGAAAACAAATAATACTAATACAAATAATAATAAAACAAATACATAATTAACAAATAATAATACATAATAAACAATAATGTAATACATAATAAGTAATACATGAATACATACATTCAGATAATACAATTAACAATAAAATAATAACAATAAGAATAATCTATAATGAAAATAAATACAGCGTTAGAAAAAAATAAACATATATCAAGTAATATTAGTAGACGATATTCAAGGATAAAATTTATGGTTCATTTGAGAAAAAAATAAAGTATAGGGGTTTTAACCTTATTTAAATCAGCGAATTTAATTCTATATTGATATATTGAGTTTAATCAAAATTTTTAAAAAGGTGCAAATCGTATAGCTATTTTAAGTAGTTGGCGTAGCATCTCAGGGAAATACGTTTCCAAAATATGAAATTTTAGTTTTATACGCCTTGTTGCTAGTTAAGAAGAAACTTGGGCTCTTCCACACTAAACAACACATTAAGATGTTCCTAACCGGGAGGCGCTCACATAGATAGTCATAACTGCCACAAAACATTATTACCATCTTCCATTATCCATATTCCATTAGATTGGGGGAGGGCAGAAAATACGAGCTGTTAAATCCGATTTGGGCGGCGGTGTCGCCATGCCGTGATATACGGGAGGTAGCATGTGTTCTCTCGCCTTAGAGGGATTTGCAATTGAATCGGAGATGAACCATCGGTTCAGTGGTTGAGGGGGGAGGGTAAAAAAAAAGTGGTCTATAATTTTTTCAGTGCTGTCAACCCTCCTCAGGGGTTGAGTCCTGTCGAGGTTAGATTAGAGTTGATTTATCCCCTTAAAGCTTATGGCTGTTGTTTCTATACGTAGTGAGGAGGATATACGAGTTGAGCCTGTTTATATTATATATATATATATATACCGATATATGTATGTTTATAGTAATTTCAGGGGTCAAAGTTTCATACGATCATCACAAGGGGAAAAATCTAGTGCGTGCGACTTTTACTTACCCTGTTGCTAAAACCAGTTAAAAAAAAAATATATCTTAAGCTTAGTTCTTATAGAGATTCGTACTGTTTCTAGGCCAACGGTCGGCAATGAGTTGATTGTGCAGAGATCACACTCAGTGGCCAGGTTGTCTTCCATTTTTTGGGTACCCATTTTTAAAGAGATTAATGCTGTATTCGGATGGAGAGTAAATTGGGGGTCCCGAGCGAGATCAATTTTAGGTACTTAAAGATTCCTCCCTGTCTTATTCAGATCCTATCCTAATCTGGATAGACAAAATTCAACAATCCCACAGATGCATCGTCCGATTAGTTACATTAGTATAAAAATCTAGTGCGGTCAACACACGACTTTCACTTCCAAATCAAACTAAAATCAATTTAAACACAATTAACTATACTTCAATTTTAAAAATATATTGAGTTGATTTCAATAAAACGTATGTATATTCATTTTCGTAGGAATCATATGATTTAAATTAAATGATAGAACTATTAAATCGTTAATCAGTAATAAGTTTATTCCTCATTCGTCGCTCTATGTCATCTTTTACAACTTTGTGGATAACATAACGTTATTTTCTAAAAAAAATCTCTTTTTAACGGTACATTATCTGTCTATATTACTGTTCTTATTAAAAGAGAAAAATATTACAGTAAAAAATAGTTTTGCAATTTAGTCATCAAATTCGTCCAACCTGTATATTCAGCCGTCCTTCTCTAATGGCATTAAGATGATATGGTTAATCTTTTAGAATGTAAAAAATTAAAGGTAGTTTAGAAGAAGACATTTTAAAATATCGGCATTTAAGCCCTGTCAGACTATTTCAATCAGAATTAAACTTACTTGATATTAAAGCCCCTCCAATTTTACATCGATATAGCGAGTTTAATCAAAATCGTTAGAGCCGTTTTTGAGAAAATCGTAAAAAGGTGCAAAATGCATGATATAAAGTGGCTCTTCTGGAAAGCCGACTTTGATAAAAAAGTTGCTGTAACATCTCAGGCGTATAATTGTCTTAAATATGAAATTTCAGTTCCGTACGACTTTTCGCTTTTCCGCTAGACTTACCACACACACACACACACACACACACACCATTTTTCCTGGACTTGGTTATTTGGTCTCAGGAGACCCTAAAACGTGTATTTCCGTTGAAAACTGGAATTCGAAAATTTTCACGATCGTAATACTTTCCCTGAATATATATTTCATATATAGGTAAGTGAAAATTTTATGTCAATTTTATGTCCTCAAGGATCTGTCCTCGGCCCAGCTTTATGGAAGCTAATATTCGACGAGTTGCTGGGAGTGCTTGAGGAGGAGCAGTTCTCTGCCACTGCATACGTTGATGACCTGGCGGTTGTAGTAGCATCTAACAGCAGAGCTGGAATAAAATCAGAAGCTGAAAGGTGCGCCAACCTGGTAGGAAGGTGGTGTCGCTTGAAGAAATTGAAAATGGCCGCAGCAAAAACTCAGACAATCCTTCTAAGAGGTAAAACGGATAGGGCACACCCCATAAACCTTTGCATTGGGGGTACGAGAATACGTCCAAGTGAAGTGGTCACCTATTTAGGAATACGTTTTGGAAAAGGATTCAACATGGTCCCTCACTTGGACTACTTAAGCGATAGGGTTGCCTTAGCTTTGAATGGTCTGAGTAGACTAGGGAGCGCATTCTGGGGCCTTAGATACCCAGCAACAATGACCATTTATAACGGCATGGTGCTGGGTATCCTGAGGTACGCGTCCCCTGCGTGGTTCAAGAACATCACACAGCGGCAGAAGCGCAGGTTAGCGACCATTCAGCGAACGGCTTTGCTACGAGTTACGAAGGCTTACCGTACGGTATCGCATGAGGCGGTTCAAATTCTTGCAGCAGGGGTACCTCTCGACCTCCTTCTGCGTGAAGATTCGTTTAAAGATGCCTTCAAGAGGCAAGGCTCAGCAGGTCTCCCGGGAAATATCCAAATGAGGATTGCGGAGGACCCAAGGAAATGGAAGCGTGCAATCCGAGAAGACACCATTGATGAGTGGGACCGGCGGTGGGTGACAACCTCAAAAGGTGCTACCTTGAGGAAATTCTTCCCCACGGTCCGGTCACGATTAGAAGCTAAATGGGTAGTGCCGGATTACTGGGTCTCGCAATTCCTCACTGGGCACGGGGCTTTCCGAAGTAAGTTACACAGTTTTGGAAAAGAAATAGATCCCCTGTGCCCCAGTTGTGAAGTACCGGAGACTGCTGAGCACATAATTGTGGGCTGCTACACCTTCGAAGCACTAAGGGTCAAACTACTAAGGGAATGTGGGCTCTGGGTCCTCACGGAGAGCGATTTCCTTCAGCTGGTGTCCAAGCAGAATTATGGACATTTTCTAGCATTTATTCATGCTAAGAAAACTTCACTTGGTCCATCAGCTTTTAACATGGGTGGAACAGGACGAGATCGAGGAAGGCCACCTCCGAGAGAAGAAGCAGAAGCTGAAGATATGGTCATCGAGGAGAGACCAGAGTGAAAAACTGGGAAGAAAAGAAAAAAAAAAAAAAATTTCAAGATTACTACTGGTAGCACTACTGGCTACCGACACCCGTATTGCCATGTGGCAAGGTAGGGAGAAATAAATAAATAAAATAGGTAAGTGAAAGTAAAAATTACGTTAAATGAATGAGCAAACAACAAAAATATAAAAATAAAACTGGGTATTAATATAAAACATGTGGTAAGAGGCTGTCGTAAAATTACATAATTCATTTTTAAGTTTGTATGTATACTCAAGCCTCATTGACTATACAGCTTCACTTAAAAAAAGTACAGGATTGGTGCAAGCTGAGGAAAACAAAATTAAACTATGACAAATGCCAACATATGACAATTACACTAAGACGTGAAACCTGCCCACTATTGTACATCGATAATGTACCAATACCACAAACAGACAGTGTCAACTACCTAGGACTAACTTTTGACAGGAGAATGACTTGGGGCCCACACATTAAGAAAAAACGAAAGACACTAAACCAAAGAAGTAGACTACTGCACACACTACTCAGACGACAATCAAAACTAAAATTAAGACAGAAAATTGCCACCTACACTTACTTACTCAAACCAGTATGGTCTTACGCCTCTCAAATCTTCGGAGCTGCAAAAAAGACTAACATACAAAGACTTCAAACTTTCCAGTCAAAAATACTTAGACGAATTACGCAAGCACCTTGGTATGTTTCAAACACAACTTTACATACAGACTTACACATGCCTACCATTAGCGAATACATACGAACTCACTACTCTCGATTTCACAACAAATTACTAGGACATTACAACCCTCTCATAGAACAAATGGCAACAACCAATATGCCCAACAACATCAGGAGAAGACTGAAAAGGTCATGGATGAGAGATCTTCTGTAATCTTTTGAATTAAAACATGCCACGGAAGAGATACCACTGGGTATTGTCGTCTTCCTCAGGCCTGACATGCCCCTATATTGTAATATATCTGCTGATTGTTATATGTATGTATAGACAGGTGTGGATAAATAAATAAAGATATAAAAAAAAAATTAAAAAAAAGTTTGTATGTATATATATATATATATGTATATAAATTGTTGAAAAAGTATTTTAGATATATAAGTACCCTAACGATTTTTAACTTAATTGCATTTCCCATGCTAAAAATCTTGCTTTTGCCCTTCAGAGTGTCTCTAAATAACATTAGTATTTAATTATATCCGTTTTTTTAAATATTCATTTGTGTTTCAAGTAATTTAGTTTATTAATATTCAGAGATTTATTTAATAATTTTTCGTTTTGAGTTTAGGAAATGTAAATTTAATCAGAGGGAGAAGGGTGGTTATTGTTGATGATCTAATTCAAGACGTGGAGGTATTACTGCGAGGGGTGGGACATAAATTTGATACAAGCTGTAGGATTAAGTGGAAACTCTGATCTGCACAGCTGTTAGCTGTAATTGCTGCCTAAATCTCATCGTCACTGCACCATGAATATTATATCCTCGAGGCTGGCGGGACCGTAACTTTCATCCAGCGTAATTGGTAAGCATTAGGGTGACATTTTTAAAATATTCTTTAAGTCCTGCAGACCCCGACTACCTAGGAAAATAATTAATTTTACAGTCTTTCCAATCGCAATTTCATGTTTTTACAGATCCAAATAAATACTAAGATTTTTAAAAAACCAGTGTAGGACAGAAGCAAAATTTTTGTTGCGAGAGTTATAAGTTAGTTTAACGTTAGTAAGTACTATTAGCAAACAAAATGTTTTTTCACTCTAGGACAAGCTTTTTTAGAACAATATAAAATGATATAATATTTTTTATATTTATAGAGTAAATTACAAAAAGTAGAATTTAACTAATGAAAATCTGGTGCGCGCAACACACCAATTTCACATACCTCTGTTGTAATAAGTAATTTAACGATTTTACTTTTACTTACCCATATATGAAATATATAGTAAGGGAAAGTATTGTGATCGTGAACATTTTCGAATTTCAGTTTTCTGCATCCAAGATACTATGGTGAACTGGTGAAGGTAGCACCATATATATTATTTTATAGTTTGTGGTATATTAACTTGTAGAAATTTGCGGAAATATTGGAGCTTAAGGATGGTAATGAAGAACAACAATATCAGCCAACCTCTAAAAACAAAGCTTGTTCTATCTTATGGATGCCAAACATGTTCCCTCAACAAGCTTCATGAGAGAAAAATTATAACATGCCAAAAAGCAATGGAGAGGATGTTAGGATGTTAGGAAAGCATGTTAGGCGTAAGGAAAAGCCAAAGGCTAAAAAGTAAAAAAATAAGAAAAGCTAGTGGTGTCACTGACGCAATCAGATTCGTGAAAAAGAAGAGATGGCAATGGGCTGGTCATCTAATGAGGAAAAATGATAAAAACTGGGCTAAAATGTTGACTGAGTTGACCCCATTGGTTAGGAAAAGGAACCGAAGTAGGCAGAATGTGGATCGACGAAATTAAAGGCAGAAGGAGTGCTATGGTCACGTAAAGCCAAGGACAGAGAATTTTGGAAGATGAAGATGAGCGAACTCTTCAACTCAAGCGCGTGTAGTTACCGTTAAAGACTTAAAACTTCTGAAAAGGAAGGTCTACTCGTATGTATATAAAGAAAGAAGAAAAAAATAAATAAAGTTTGTAAATAAAAATGTATTATAAATGTTTATATGTACATCAATAAAGACTTATTATTATTATTATTAACTTGTAGAAAATGTAATGTGTGACCTACCAAATAATAAATAAAATAATATAATATACTGTTGGAAAGCTTAAGATTTTAGAAAAAATACTATTTTATAAAGCTTAATGGGGAGTGATAAAAATCGGAAAAAAACTAACTGATTGTCGTAAAGAACAAGATAATAGATTATTTAATAAAACATACAAAGAGTCCACGGAAGAAAGGGGTATGTCGTTTGGAGTGCTTTCCGTTAAAATTGGGTTTTTAGGTTTGGATCTTTAATTACTAAAGTATGTTTTAGCATTTTTCTTCATTTTTTTTTTTATATGTTCTTTTCCTTTTTTTTTTTTTTGCTTGTCAAAACAAAAAAAAAAGCCTGAAACAGACATGACACGCTCTAAAAAAATTTTAGCAAAAAAACAAAACAATTTAAACAAAACAAAGGGGGATTGTCCTGGACGCTCCCCTTTCTTCTCTGGTTTATTGATGAACTGATGATATCAATACGCAATCCATATAATATTTTTGATATTCTATATTTAGATTTACACAATTGCGATAATAATTTTTTTTCTTGACCAATGGTCTAGATTAATTGATTTTTTTAACAAACAAAATAATAATAAAACTTACATTAAAGATAATAATAAATCTTATTACCAATTGAAATTTTTTTTACAAGCATAACATTTTCAGACAAATTAATTAATTCTTCTTCACCTTTCTGCATATGGTAAGCGTTCAAAAAATCAACGGGCTTTAGGCTCACAGAATTGTTTTTGGTGCTGTAGTTCTTTAAATATTTCTACCTTCTAACATGACTACCCCATTCCAGATTTTTCCGCTTGGACATTCCCTCTTTCTTCCGAGTACGCGGTTCTTTCCAACGCTTGTAACAAACCGACTATCATTTTTCTGACTTATTCTTTTCACCAACATATTCTACTCAGCTAGACGAACAATTATATACATATATATATAAATTGACTCTCCCTCTTTCATCCGTGGACTCTTCATATGTTTCTATTGAAACTCACTGTAATTAGTTCTTTAACAATTTATTACTTTCCCTAACTGTATTTAAGTTAGTTAGTTTATTTATTTAACGTCACTTTATGCTACTATGGCTAATCGGACGGTGCAACAGTAGGAGCCCTGTATTTTAAAGTTCTTACGATTTTGGCACCCAGGCTACTATACAAACTTCGGGAATTCCTCTCTCCTACATACTTCCTAATTATTCATTCTTACCTCTCAGATAGAACTTTCAAAGTCAACCATAACCTTTCATACTCATCCATATTTTCTCAGTTCGCAGGTGTACCTCAAGGTAGCATCTTAGGCCCAATCCTTTATTCCGTTAATACAGCTGACATTCCTATTCATCCTACTAGCAATGTTCTCACTACTTACGCTAATGACACATGTGTATCACACACCCAACGGTTGCTTCACAATTCCTACAGTCTCACATCCAATCCATTGAAGAATGGTGTCATAACTGGAGAATTAAAATCAATCCTAATAAATCCCATCAAATTACCTTTACCCTTCGCCGCAAGCCTCTTAATACCTGTCCTATTGTATTCTTTGGCAACATTTCATTAATCCCCGTTGAACAAATCCGCTACCTACAACACTTACTAGACAAACGATCAAAACTCTTTATTTACTACAAAAAAACTCATTTACATCACATTCATCCGACCTATTTGGACCTATAGCATTGAGCTGTGGGGGTCCACTAAACTATCAAACTCCTCCCGCACCCAATCCTTGCAATCCAAAATCCTACGAAAAATCCTCAATGCACCTTACTTTGTAACTAATAAACTCATCCATAGAGACCTAAATATCCCACTGGTTGCAGACTTGGCCCGCGATAGATACACCTCCTTTAATTCCAAACTACCTGCCCACACAAACCGCTTGTCCGTAACCTCTCATCTACATCTATTTCCGGTAATCCTCCGAGGCGCCTGAAAAGACGGTAGCCTCGAGACCTGCTCATAAAATAAACTCTGAAGTACTACCACTGGGGGGATTCTTTACATGTCCAGTCATGCCTGTTATTGTAATTCAGCCATTTTACTTATTGTATTTGTATATAAAGTTGTAAAAAACAATTTAAAAAAAATTAACAACGGAGGTACGTGAAAGTCGTATGTTTTTTAAATATTAATCAAAATCAATAAAGAGCACAGTACAAACTTATTTTGTGATTGCTAAATATCCCGTCTAAAATACTATTCTTTATTTACCCAAACCTATATAAATATATTGACAAAGTAAACATTGTAAGATGTTATTGCAGCGTTGGAGGAGGATACAGCAGGCTGGGATGGTAAGAGTCTCTTAAAGCGTAGACTTGATGCGGAATAATATTTCCTTAAGGGGTTCCTTGTTCTAGGGTTCCAAGAGGGCGCGAGTATGGGAGTGGGTAAATGTTATTGTACAATTTCATTGGATAATAGTATTGTACCGGGAGCAACAAGATGCCTGGGATGACGTAAGGAAACTCAATGACATGTCACTTCTTGCTACTTGGTACTTATTTTCAATAACAAAAAAAAAAATTCTCTTGCTTATATCATATAACATTCTCCTATTCCTTTGTTTAAAATTAATTGTATGCGTTTTAATTTTGCAGCTAAAATAATATATTATGAACATATTATGATATTGGGTAGAGCGGGGCTAGTTGAACATAGGGGAGGGGGGACAATTTGGGCATTTGAAATATGTCGCAAACTATTTACCGTATGCGTAGGCATCTAATGGCGGAAAGAAAGAGTCGTGGGAGGGATGAGCGAGGGAAGGGCTCGTGTGTTTTGTTCATTTTGTGACCAAAAATTAAAAACGTCGTTCATTACAAGTTTTCTTCTGTATTAGTCAATTATTATCTGTGTTTAATCAGGTAACTGTTAATCTTTCATAGTGTTTGAGCTTGAACATTATATTTTTTTTACCTGTATATTTTTTGTTTGGAATTTAAAAAATTAAATTATATTAGAAATAGTTTTTTTTTTTAATTAGGAAAATATTTTTATTTTTTGTTAGTTTACGCGTTCTATTTACGTCTAGTGTTTCTATTCAATAGTGTAGGGATTAACCAGATAAGAGTGCCCCCCTTGCCCTCAAGCCAGTGCCGTTCGCACTAGTAAGCTGAGAGCACGCTTTTCTCGATTGGCGCCTTCATATAATTTTTTTGATCTGGACTTCGTCTCGTCTTCTTGAAGATCACCGTCCTTCCAGAGTCGCCTACCCGTCGTGCGGTACTGAAGAATTTATGGACAGTTAACTATCCTTGATATTTTTTACTTATTATATTTGTTCATTTTTGTTGTACCATTCCTAGTACTAACACACTAATCCAATTTTTAAACTTTTTTTTTTTTTACATTTTGGTTATTCGAAGAATTTTTTTAATAAATCAAATGATTTTTATTTCATTGTAAATTTTACTCATTTTTTTTTTATTAAACTTTTATTTATTTTGTTTCCTTTCAATTTTATCTGTTTATTTAATATTACCTTCTTTTTTTTTTTAATTTAATGTTAATTACTCAAGATCAGCTCTTTTCGAAACGGGATCGAGTCTACGTTAGCACATCTTTCTTTTATTTGTTTTAAAGTCACTCATCCCAACACATAGAATCATTGTACTTTTGATATGAGGAGTTGTTCTGGGTATAATTCTTATGATTTTTTTGTAACCTCGCTTATGTTTTAAAATTCCGAGCTAAAGTTGCTCAACTTACCTAAGGACCCAAACACGACTTAAGTAATGATTTTTTTATTTTTTGTTAGGATGCAGACTTACAAGAGGAAGACTACAAGATGTTCTTAATTGTAACAGTGACAATGATCATTAAGCTCCAAAGATCTAATTAATATTTTTTTTAAGATATAAGCTATATGAGTAATAATATAAACATTTAAGTCTGATTTTAAATAGCAACACTGAATCTAATGTTGAAGTTAATCATAAGATACGTTAACGTTTTATTTATTCTAGTTTTGGTTAATTATTCAAAGAAAATGTCTTTAAATTTTCTCGTTCTGTCACTAAAAGAAGATAAATATAGAACTGATTGCTAAAACATATTTTACTTTATTTCTAGTCGAAATTGAACCCATGGTTTGGTTAGACATTTTAAGTGCTTAACTTGCTCCATACCCTACCTTTTTTGATTAATGTAAATCTATTAAAACATTTCTAACGATCATATTAAGATAAATTACATGTTATTAACCATAAATAATAATTATTATTTCAACTAATATTATCATAATAGTGATAAAATGTATGTTTTGTTT
>CM041293.1:143581415-143641664 GCA_023052935.1 Piezodorus guildinii
ATATATATATATATATAAATTTAAATCAACACTCAATAGAATATTCTCCGCAGGTTACAGATGGTTTAGAACAGAATTAACAGTTGTCAAATCAAGGACCGTCACAAACGACAGACTAAAATCAGATAGGTCGGTAGAAATGGATCCGTTCTAACTTTAATCAGTTGGTTCATTAATCTACCATTTTCCGCCTTTTCCGAGTAAATGCGATTAAATTCTCGTATCCTGATATAATTATAATGTTGAATAATGGTGGATCACCAATATTAGCAGCGTCCTAAATGAGACAGAATATAACATTAACTTAATAAATAATAAAAAATAAGAAAATGTTGTTAGTATAAAATTCAGTTGTGTGAAAAATACGAAACTGTAATTTTTCTTAATTAAATCTATAGAACGTCTCTACTTCTTTATCAAAATATTTATCAATAATAAATATATTATTTCATCATGAATACAATGTATCGAGGTCTTGCCTAAACTTCAGATACATTACTTGAAATACCATCATAATAATGAGGCAATCCTTATCATTTTATGTAAATAATCGTCTAATAAGTCTTTCACGTTCCCTTCTCTTAAATTTATCCGTACCACTTCTTACTTCACTGTCACATCTAATGAGTATGTGAATGTGTTATTGGTCTAATATTTTATTTTTAAATATGTTTCTTTGATCCAATAATTATTATGGGCAGGCCAATGGTCCTTTAGATTTAAGACAAACGATCTAGTATTCATCAGGTTCCAAAAGAATGGTGGTAAATTTTAAATTCTAAACTGCATCTTGTTTTTCTTTTTGTTTTCTTCTAATCATATGTTGGTAGTTCACAGGTTTGTCGCTACGATACTTGGAAAGTGTCAGTAATATACGAGAATTTTATTAAGCATTTTCTTCAATTCAAATCCTCAATTCACTTACTTGAAACCAGAACACGCCATTCTCACCTTTACATTCCTACCCATATCTGCAATGTATCCCTCGGGAATTTCCTACCTAATCATATACGCCATGCTTCTTTCCTTCAATTATTCAAATCCCATCTTTTCCAAAACGTGAAGGATCCACTATCCTACTTTCAACGTAAGACAAAAAATTTTATTTTATCAAAATTCTATGGAATAATTCATTTATTTGGAAATTGTTCAGCTCAATTATTTTATAGCAGTTTTTTTCGTTTGTTTATATTCCATATATTTTGTATAAATCTATATAAATAGATTTATTATTTTTCTTTTTTTCATATTTGTAAATAAAAAAATATTTTCGGCCAGAAATGTATTTATTGAAGTGTATATTTACTGTACGACATTGTTATTCTTAAGGGATATAGTCCCATAATAAAGTTATTTTTATTGTTATTATTAAAAGTAATTCTGGGACTGGAATTTCGAACTAACAACCATTGGTGTGGTAGGCTAGCCACTCATCCAATGGGCCTCCCAAGGATTTTTACTCCCTCTAATAAATCCTAGAACGCCTGCAGGTTTTAACCAATGACCTGATATTCTAGCCACTATCCTACAAGTGACCCTGCGCTCGGATCGTAATTAAATTTTATTTAATTAAATTTTTTTAAAAGGACGGAATTAAAAATTTACCTTGGAAGATGGTAACAAGTAATAAAACCCTCACCAAAAAAAAAGCTGTACCTCAATAACCCATGAAGGGTCTAGGGCTCAGTACATATAGAGATTCGTATTGTTTCTAGGCCAACGGCAGTGCAATGAGGTGTTTAGGCCTTGATCAAGCTCAGCCACCAGTTTTTTTCCCAATTTTTTTGTGTACCCACTTTATAGAGGCTGGGTCTGCCCTAGGAGGGGGTCTCCATACCCCTGGGACGCCGCCGACTGAATTAACAGAATAAATAATATTCTGCCACTGCCGAGATTCAAACTCAGAACCCGGAGAACAGTAGACTAGTGCTCTATCTACTAGACCACGCCGCTCCTGTAATAGATCAAAATGGGTCATATATAATTAATAAAAAGTTTTACAAAAATCTGAAGTTTCATTAATAGCCTTTTAAATTAATTAATTAAATTGGATGCATTAAGTGAAAGGGGAATATGAAGAGCAGAGAAAGACCGACAATAAAAAGGCAATCTCATCCGATGTCTGGTCGAAATAAGAAAAAGAGGAGGTTGTTGTAAACTGAGGAGAATTAACAGCCATAATGAACGTAGAGGAGATGAAGAAGGCGGTTGGATCTGCAACGGCTAAGGATATAATTGTCTGAGGAGAGAGAGTGAGAGTGATAGGGAGTGAGGGAGAGAGGGAGAGGAGTGATAGAGAGGGAGATAGGCCGAGGCGGACCACACACGAAGGGAAAAGAGCAGTTTGCAAAGCAGCTCTGGGGTTAGCAACCTCTCCTCGCACCGCGCTGCACTTGTCGGGGCCCATCCGCTATCGTGGCCGTACAGGTACTGTCGTGATAGTGTCTAGGGAGAGGGGGACGTTCAGATTAATAAAATCTTACAAGAACATCATGTATCTCTTTAAATAAATCTTTTTTTTTAAATATAGTTGTTTGTATTATTATTTTATAAATTTCTCGTTTTATAAATATTGTATGAATCTTGTTTATTTATTTATTGTTACTTTATGCTCTTGTGGCTAATCAGACGATGCTAGAGTAGGAGTCCTAAATTTTGCCTATCCAGGCTTAATAAGGATAGGGGTCTTTAACGATTACCTGGCATCGTACAGGCTCGGAACCCTCTGAAGGACTGCATAACTAAGGATTTTTTATTCCGATTAAAAAAATCTAGGGTCACGATCAATTAAGAATTTTTTTAATTTTCACTATTTTTTATATTTTTTTTACAGACCTTGGAGATCTTTCACCGCCGCAATTAGCCTATTCCACCTCTGTCTATCTTGCGCAATGACCCTCCAGCTCACCGCGTGCAGCTCCGTCGCGTCCTTCTTGATTATGTCGAACCATCTCATTCTCGACCTATCCTCTTGACCTAGTTCCGACCAACATCGCATTCATAGTTTTGAAGAGAGGACCGGATAAGTCAAAGTTGTACATTGTGCACTCAATTTTTTATCCAGAGGATTATTATTGTCACCAGCCTTTGAACTCCGAAATATCTCTATTTGAATATTTCTTAGAATATTTCTCCTGCTCCCTGCCTGAGATGGAGAAGTGTGTGTTACTAATACGAATGCTCTATATATGTGTTTCTCCGAGGCAGAAGGAACATAGCCTAAGCAAACAATTCTCCTAAATGTAAACATGAATAATATATTGCCCTAGCTACATGTTCCTATCCCCATATACCCAACTCACATATTGAACAGTCGCCGAGTTAATCACTTGGTTAATATTTACTTTTAGTCCATAGATGTTTAAATATATTTCCTATTAAAACTTTTATTCCGCCCCTTAGTTCACTGATAAAACATTAAGTCTGACATTTTTTAAGCCAATAATACTAATTTACAGCTTTTTCAGTTCATTTATAATTTTTTTAAGTATTTTCATAAAGTTGTTGGGCTCGATGACGAGCGGATTCCGAGAAAGTTGGTATTTGCTGATCCGACTGTAGGCGTCCGAAAGGTAGGCCGAAGCGTAGATGGGAGGATTGCGTTAAGGCTGATCTCGGGAGCTTGGGCTTGATTGGTGAACATTGGACGAGTCTGTGTAGGCAGAATTTGGTGGTATCGGCATCGAACCTTTCGGGTTCGCTAAGCCTATTACTATTATTTTCATAATTCTTGAACCAATTTTGTACGGGTAATTTAATGAGGTTTTGTTATTAAGAACTAAATATTTTAATCAATCTTATTTTTTTAATTATTCAACGTACTTTTATTTTACTTTGCCTATCAATGGGATTCCTATTTTTTTTCTATCCAAGTTTAATTAGAATAAGAATCTTTCACGAGTTTCTGACATCGCACAGGTCCGCGGCCTTTTTTGGCCCCAAAAAAGTAAATAATAATAAATGAAAAAGGTTTTCCTAGCCGTGACAGTGTCCCGGATTTCTCACAGTTCGCCACCCTATTTATTAATAATGAAAATAAATTAAAGGTAAATAGCGAAACCATTTAAAATAATATCTCTAATAAAAAAAAATAAAAAATTAAGATTTAATTTTAAAATCCGAAAAAAAAGTAGTTGATAACAGGTGAATACGAATACTCCTAGTCTGTAATCATCCATCTATCCCATAAACTATGGAGAATCATATGACGTCATTGTAACAACCCTCTTAGCTTATTCGTACTTACGCCACGCGGGTTGTACAATGTTACTTTTTAAATTAAATTTAATCAGAAAAATATACAAGATCACATGACCCATAACAAAAAAAAAAAAAAAAAAAAAAAAAAAAAAAAAAAAAAAACCACCACAAAACTTTATTTCAAAGTGTAACACAAAAAAAAAATTAAAATAGAATGATCTTGAAAAAAATTATTGCTACTTATATCTTAATTTTGTTTGTTTGTATTAAAAATAATATATATTTGTCTTTCCTCTTTCAGAACTAAACCACTCAGGTTATAAGCTTTTTTTAAGAAAAATAAATCACCTTCTTTTTTTTTCTCCTCGAGAAACAAACTCCTTTTCTCTTTTCCTCTTCCAAATCGGTCAGAATTCGTCTTTGGGTCCGTCAAGAGTCATTCGCCACACTGTTACTTTTTCACTATAACTCAAAAACACATTCACAGCAAAATGTTTTTTTGTTTTTTTTTCCACTCACGATGCGGCTCTCTCTGGCAGGCCCCAGACAGTAAAACATACTACACTCCAATAATCCCTCCTTTCTCTTTCCAGATTTATCAGTCTACTTATAGCTAAAAACAATATCTATATAAATGTTAGCTCCAAAACGTCATATTTAATAATTGAAATTTCATAAAAAGTTCTTTTACTTAAAAAATAAGCTAAAACTGTTCAATTTGCCTGGATTAAGGGACACGCAGATATTAAAGGCAATATTTTAGTAGATGGTTTTGCCAAGGAAGCGACTAAATGGCAGGTGGATAAATCTCCAGTGCCGTTTTCAGATCTTTATGAAGAGTTGAAAGTTTCCATGAAGATGGAGCGGCATGAAATTTATGAAAAAGAAGAAAAGAGAATGTTTTATAAATCTTACTGTCCGGTTGTGTCAATGGAGCCATGGTTCGGTAACAGTAATGCGCCTAGATCATGAATGAGAACAATGTGTAGGATAAGAATTAACCATGCGATCTCAGGTGCCTACTTACATGTGAATAATCGAATAGATTATGAATATTGTGAATTGTGCCAAGTTAAGGACGACCCGAAATATATAGTAATGTCATGCATTAAATATTCTCCCCATCGCTACTTTTTTATGAATAAAATCGAGGGTATATTAAATAAAAATAATCTATCGTATATCGACCCCAACCTTGTACTTAAAGCATTAGGCCACTTTATAAACCCTGCAGGTATTAAGTTATAACACAAAGCTAATTATAGATAATCATAGAATCAAAACATAATTTATAATTAATTATTACTTTCACTTACTATATATAGTAAGGGGAAGTATTGCGATCGTGAAAATTTTCGGATTCCACTTTTCAACGGAAATACACGTTTTAGGGTCCCCTGAGTCCAAATAACCAAGTCCCGCAAAAAGGTCTGTGTGTGTGTGTGTGTGTGTGGTAACTCCCGGGCGGAAACGGTAAGTCCTATGAAACTGAAATTTCATATTTAGGACAACTATACGCCCGAGACGTGACAAAACTTTTTTCATCAAAATGAGCTTACCAGAAAGAGGCACATTATACCATGCATTTTGCACCTTTTTTCGATTTTCTCGAAAACGATCCCGACGATTTTGATTAAACTCCCTATATCGATGTAAAATTTAATGGGCTTTAATATCATGTAGGTTTTATTTGGATAAAAATGGTATGACAGGGCTTAAATACCGATATTTTAAATTTTCTTCCCCTAAAGTACCTTTAATTTTGTAGATTCAATAATAATAACTAGATTATCCTGTTAACACTGATAAAAAAACAGGTAAATATATAAATTGAATAAATCCGATACCCAACTAAAGGAGAAAATAGAAAAATAATTTTTTTAATGCAATTTTTCGTTTTTGAACATAAGAGCAGTAATATACATGTATGATATACCGTTGGAAAGCTAAAGATTTTAGAAAAAATATCATCTCATACACAATCTTTTAGAAGTTAATAGAGAGTGATGAGAAGAAGATAAAACTAACTGATTATTTTAGATAATAAAATAAAAGATTTTTTAATAAAACACATGTTTTTATATAAATTAAATTTATTTAATTTTTAACTGAACTCTATTTGAAAATTCTTTCATTGATTTTTTAAATTGATGTAAGTGAAAGTCGTGTGTTGCCCGCACCAGATTTTTTTAAACTAATAATGATAATTATAAATATTATTTTAAATTTTGGCTGATAAGGGGTGCCAAAAATTAAAAAGGGCGCCTAGCTAAAGCCATATAATAATAATAAAAAAAAAAGTAGTCTATTTTTCAGGATTTTTTTTCTACATTTTTATGTTTTGAATAACCCTCTTCGAGACAATTACAAAAAAAAACAAATAAAAAACCTTAATTATTATTTAACTCAAACTCTTATTTTGTTTTCCGTTACAATGTATATATATATCGTCACGTGGGACACCATGCTCAGATGTAAAACAGAGAAGAAACCAACTAAGACAGAGCGATCGGAACACTTACTCGAGACCGGTTTTCCAGGTACACTTCACAAATCAACTCCACGCTCCAGAAATATTCCTTAACAGGAATGAGAATTCCTCAAGAAAATACCAACATATTTGCTTCTTTGCCCTCAATCTATGATTGTGAAATTTATTTTCTTTCTTAAAATAATGAATTAAGGGCTCCTTTAACAACCCCATTAAACTACTTCTTTTATTCACAATGATGTTGTTTTTCATAAACGAGGAAAGAGTCTTAACCAATTAAGGTCTTCGGAACAAGGAAATTCCTCATCATTATTTAGGAAATTTTTCTTCATAAAATTATTTATTGTTTTAATTAGTCCAAACGTCATACTTTTATTAATTACATATTAAACGTAATAATGATTATTACAACTTGAAATAAAGCGTTTTTCGTCCTTCCCCATTACCTTCTACACCTTTATAGTGTAAAAAAACTGGTGCGCGCAACACAAGACTTTTTAAATACATTTAAAGATACAAATAAATTGTTAAAGAATTAATTATTTTAAATTTGTGTTTCATTAAATAACTTTTATATTTTTATCTACAACAATCAGTTGGTTTTATCGGATTTTCATCAATCTCTATTAACCTTTAAAATCCCGTGTATTATATAGTATTTTTTTTAAATCTTTAGCTATCCAACGGTATATTATACTTCTATATTACTATTCTTGTGTTCAAAAACACCAAAATTGCATAAAAATATATGTTTGCACATTCCTCCTTTAGTTGTTTATCAAATTAGCTGAAAATTTAAAATATCAGCATTTAAGCCCTGTCATACCATTTCAATCAGAATGAAACCTACTTGATATTAATGCCCTTTAAATTTTACATCGATATACGAGAGGGTTTAATCAAAATCGTTAGAGCCGTTTTTGAGAAAAATCGTAAAAAGGTGCAAAATACATGGTATAAAGTAGATTTTGATGAAAAAGATTCTGTAACATTTTGGAGGTATAGTTGTATTAAATATCAGTTTCCTAGGACTTATCTTTTTCGCCCGGGAGTTACGACACACAGACATACAAACACACACTATATAGTATTTCCGTTGGAAACTGGAATTCGAAAATTTACACGATCGCAATACTTTCCCTTACTATATCTATACTAATATTATAAAGCTGAAGAGCTTGTTTGTTTGTTTGAACGCGCTAATCTCAGAAACTACTGGTTCGAAATGGAAAATTCTTTTAGTGTTGGATAGTCCATTTACCGAGGAAGGCCATAGGCTATATAACATCACGCTGCGACCAATTAGAGTGAAGAATCAGTGGAAAATCTGAGAAAAAAGGAGAAAAATTAGGGAGAAAAAAACCTTGCATCCCAATGATTTCAAATGATTTACTTTTTATTTTTAATATAATTCAATTTCTCCATAATTTTTCTTTTGCTGTAACAATTAATAATCCACAGGGCCAAACATTTAAACACGTAGGAATAGATTTACGTCGAGATCGGGTTGCGGAGAAAATCAGTATGTTCTTCTGCCAGAAGAAAATAAAACTAAAAATGTCATTTACGCGGAAGTACTTTAAAATATATTCTTTTAAAAACTTCTTAATAGCAATCATAATAACAGAAATTGATGCAGACGAAGTCGCTTTAGAATATATCAAAGAAAAAGTGACATGTACTAAGAAGGTTTAAATTTGGGTGATAAAATTCCGGTTCTGGGATACGCCGATGATTTGGTAGTGCTAAAGGAAGAGACGGAAACTAAAAAACTAAATACAAGTCCGTTCATAAAAACCGGTAAAGAAATAAGACTCGACATAAAAACCGAAAAGACAAAATATATGATTTGTAGCAGAGACGGTGGCGATCATAGTGATATTGATATATCAGGGTATACTTTTGAACACGTAGAGAAATTTAAGTATTTAGGTTCAATGATAACGAAAAAAGAAATCGAGGAGGAAATAAAGTCCTGGTTAAACGCGGGAAATGCGTGTTATAATTCAGTTGCGAAATTACTTAGCTTCTGTCTAGAAACTTAACGGTTAGAATTTATAAAACTGTTATTCTTCCAACGGTGAAACGTGGCCGTTTACTTTGAAGGACGGACAACGGCTAAAGGTTTTAGAAAATAAGGTTCTAAAATATTTGGTCCGAAGAGAGATGAGGCTACTGGGGAGTATAGAAGGTTACACAACGCGGAAATATTTATATCAATCTATATTATTGTTAAGTCATGATTTATTTCAAGAGTCATTTTCAACTTTGATCGTTATTACCTTGAAGCATATGCATTTATAAATTTAAATAAATTAAAAAAATTACTATTTCTTTTGATTTATTCGAGTACAATAATCAGAACAATTATTTTAAGCATATTTAGGACTTTTATTAGCTGTATGTCTATATTTATAAAAGAAAGTACCACTCAATTTTCTGGTATCTAAAAAATTACTATGGTTGTGAGGCTAAAATTTTTCCTGGAGGTTCGTCTTACCGCCTAGATGTGCAATAAAGCAGGATTTGAAAATCTTCGTCCAAAAAGTGGTTGAAAAACCTAAACGTAAAATTGTCTTAATCTGATATGCATCAGCAAAGGTACAAAGATTTTATAACAAATAAATTTAAGCATATTACTGTTGTTATCTGTTCGTTTAACGTCACTTTTATACTACTTTGGTTAATCGTATGATAACTAATTTTTTCCTCGCCAAGTTTAGTTAGGGTAGAGATCTTTAACGAGTTCATGGAATCGCAAAGGCTTGGGACCACCATTTTACGTCCCCTTCGAAGGAGGGCATAACTAAGGTTGTTTTTTACTCTCATTAAAAAATCTTAAGGGCACCTGGCTGGTCACTACATACAGGTGACCGACCCTTTTAAGCATATTGCGTTTCATACCTGTTTCGAGTTTAGGTTCCTATGAAAATATATTCAATTGTTATTTATTTTTTAAAAATGGTTTGTGACGATTATTTTTACATATTAAGTGATTATGGGTATAACCACTTCTACTGGTTTGCTATTGTAAATTTGACAGGAAGAAGTCAAGATCGGGCTTTAAATGATAACAAAGAGTAGCTTATAGTTGATATTTATTATAGCCAATCTCACCATAAACGCACATAAATTAATACGAAATGCAATATTCGCGAGCAAAACTGCGTGACACAGCTAGTATATCATATATATGTAAGTGAAAGTAATAATAGATTATTTAATAAAACACATGTTTCTATTGAAATTCAATTTAACTAATTCTTTAAAAATTTATTTTTGTCTCTATATTTATTTTAAAAAAATTCTTAAATTGATTTAAAAAACTGGTGGTTAGTGAAAGTCGTGTGTTGCGAGGCACGAGCTTTTTTAATAAAGCACACGTTTCTATAGAAATTCAATTTAATTAATTCTTTATTAGTTTCACTCATTTTCATCTCTCACTGCATTTGAGGTTTTTTAATCGATTTTAACAACGAAGGTAAGTGAAAGTCGAGTGTTTTCCTCACCAGATTTTTAATAATATATTGAAATCGAAAATGATTGAATTTGATTTGAAAAAGATTGAATTGAATTTTACTTGGAAATGCAATATGAGGAGCACAAAATAAATAAAAATATCATTAAATATGTTTCAATATGATAGTCGTAGAGCTAGCTGAATTACTGCTATGGGTTAGTTATACCATTAATTGTATAATGATGTGCTTTGATTAACTAACATAAATTAATTATGAAATGTTATTTACCTCCTGAGGTTACTTAGTATTCTAGTTTATTGGATTCATTAGCACAAGATATTAATTGGTGATTGAGTTGATGGCCGAAATTACTCACTCAAGCTGGGCTATTTTAGTCCCAGACAACCTTCGACTAGGCCTAATATTTCAGCCTTAATCTTCTCACTTATTACTATTATATGTTTTAGTTTATTGTATCCATCTATCAGCTATTTTTAGAGGTACACAGGTATAAATTAAGTGGCTGAGACTCAACTAGTTCAATTTTAATTAATTTGATTAGGCTTCAAGATGCATGGTACGGTGAGGGCTACTCGTGCAAAGCAGCAATATTGCTGTGTTATGTGACTTAAACAAACTGAGTTTAAGATACTAAATTTGTGCCTCCTGTACTTATCATATATCTGTAGAAGTTTAGTTGTTTGTGATCCTGCTTTAAAATTGCTGAAATTGACACAATCCTTTATTTTAAAAAACTCTGGTGCGGGCAACACACGACTTTCACTTACCTCCGTTTTTAAAATCGATTAAAGAATTTTCAAGTACAGTAAGAGATACAAATGCGTGAAACCATTAAAGAATTAATTGAATGGAATTTCTATAGAAACATGTGTTTTATTAAAAAATCTATTATATTATTATCTAAAATAATCAGTTACTTAGTTTTATCGGCTTTTAATCACTCTCTATTAACTTTTAAAAGCTTGTGTATGAGATAATATTTTTTCTAAAATCTTTAGCTTTCCAGCGGTATATCGTACATGTATATTACTGTTCTTATGTTCAAAAATGAAAAAATGCGTAATAAATATTTTTTCTGTTTTCTTCTTTAGTTGGGCATCGAATTCATTCAATTTATATATTTACCTGTTTTTCATCAGCGTTAACAAGATAATATGGTTATTCTTATTGAATCTACAAAATTAAAGGTACTTTAGGGAAGAAAATTTGAAATATAAGCCCTGTCAGACCATTTTAATCAGAATAAAACCTACATGATATTAAAGCCCATTAAATTTTACATCGATATAGCGAGTTTAATCAAAATCTTCGGAACCGTTTTCGAGAAAATCGAAAAAAAGATGCAAAATACATGGTATAAAGTGCCTCTTCTGGTAAGCTCATTTTGATGAAAAAAGTTTTGTCACGTCTCGACCGTATAGTTATCATAAATATGAAATTTCAGTTTCATAGGACTTACCGTTTCCGCCGGGAGTTACCCACACACACAACACAACACAGCAACACACACACACACAGACCTTTTTGCGGGACTTGGTTATTTGGACTCAGGGAACCCTAAAACGTGTATTTCCGTTTGAAAACTGGAATTCGAAATTTTCACGATCGCAATACTTCCCCTTACTATATATAGTAAGTAAAAGTAATATATAATGATAAATAAATAAAAAAATGTTAGACCATTATAATCAGAATAAAATCTATATGACTTTAAAGCCATCCATTTTTACTTTCACTAAAGGAGAAAACAGAAAAATATTTTTTAATGCAATTTTTCGTTTTTGGACAAAAGAGCAGTAATATACATGTATGATATACCGTTGGAAAGCTAAAGATTTTAGAAAAATATTATCTCATACACAAGCTTTTAAAAGTTATCACTCTCTATGATGAAATGAACATAAAACTAACTGATTAATTAGATAATAATATAATAAATTTTTAATGAACACACATGTTTCTATAGAAATTTAATTTAATTTATTACTTTCACTTACTACATATAGTAAGGGGAAGTATTGCGATCGTTGAAAATTTTCGAATTCCAGTTTTCAACGGAAATACACGTATAAATAAATTCAATTTGATTAATCCCTTAATAATTTCACGTATATTTTATCTCTAACTGTATTTGAAAATTCTTTCATTGATTTTAAAAATGGAGGTAAGTGAAAGTCGTGTGTTGCCCGCACCTGATTTAATATATATATATAATATATAATATATATATATAATATATATATATATAATATATATATGATATATATATATATAGCGGGTTAAACAAACTAGTTAGAGCCCTTTTTATAATCTTTATACGATATAATCTTAATATACAATTTTTCATAAATCGTAAAACGTAAAGGTTCAAAACGCCATTGTATAAATAGTGCCGATTGTGTTGAAACAATTGCTGTTACATCTCAGCAATATACGATCCTAAACTATTTTAAAAAAATCATTTTTAATACAACTAATTTTTTTCGAGCTTGACTTCCCCACACACTGACTTTTTTTTACTGTACTTGATTTGTAATTAAGGGATGCTAAAAAGTGAACTTCTGTTCAAAACTTTTAAGGATCTCAACTCTTTACTTCATATTTCATATACATGTACGTGAATGCGAACACAGACTGATCATTTGGAATCAGGGACCCTAAAATATTTAAAACGTCTATTTCCGTTAAATACTCGATTGCGATAATTTTCAAGATTAAAATAATATTCCTCACTGAATACGTTATATATGGGTAAGTAACAGTAAAAATATTGCGAAATCCACCAAATATCAAATTTAACCACATTTTAAGATTATATTTTCCTACTGTGTGGTACTATTTTATTTAAAATTTTGCCTATTAAATACATCAATACAGTTGCTAAGAGAACCATGAAATACCGAGGTGTTTGATAAATTGAAAGACAAATTGATGCCTTCAGAATGTATCCTTCGGAGCGCTATTTCATTCCGAATGTTTGGCAGGGAAACAAAAACCGAAACATGATTTATCTGAACTGGCGTAGTTTTAACACTGGTATTGGACTGTTGCCAACTCTTACAGCGGATAACGGGTCGTATGCTTTTTCATCGTTATTTTTTTATTAAAATGTGTTGACCTATAATTAGGGAGTTAATTTAAAGAATATGGAACACCAACATTTTATTTACACTTTGGCTAATATTGCTTACTGTGGAAGTTTTAATTTTTTTCTATCCAGATTTAATTAGGATTAGCATCTTTAATCTGATATCGTAAAGGTTCTGGATTACCATTTTACGTCCCTTCCGTAGGACAGCATAACTAAGGATGTTTTGACTTATTTGAACCCCAGTATTCGAACCGGGATCTTTTGGCTTGACGCCTTATAATCGATAATTTATTTAATTTAACTTAGTGTGTTGGTTCTCGTTTTCATATAAATATATTTTTGCTCAATTATCACACAATGGTTTAACTATTTCGAAATAATTATATTATAGTATCACAGTTTATAAACCTGTGTATGGCTCAATCCATTTAAATTGGTCCAATTTTCATTAATTTTACCGCTCGATATTTTTGATTTTCATGATTTTTGGACCAGCTATTTTATATCCTTTCGTGAATATAAAACTATAAATAAATTTTTTTAGAGCCTTTTATTGGGTTGTGTGTGTCACATGAAATGTCCGTTTTCAAAGTAAAGGATTTTTATTAAAAATACGATATGAAAACAAGATAATTTTATTAGTATCTAAACATTTTTCCCAAAGTGACACCAACTTTTTTATCCCCGAACTGAAAAACTCTGAGCTTTGAAGTGAAACAAAATCTGAAAACGCACTTTTCACTTGATCATCATTTTCAAAAACTTTTCCTTTGACGAAGTTGTCTGAATTTAAATTCCTGAACAGGTAGTAATCTGTTGCAAGACAAGTCGGGAGAATATAGTGGGTACGGAAGAACTTCGTAAACCAGTTCTTTCAATTTTTGCACGGTATGTATTGGAACATGGGGTCTTGCTGCTGCTCAGTGAGATCATGAGGTACCCATGTATCGAGCTTTTTTACTTTCCCAATACACTTCAAATGTTTGGAAACGGTAGATGTACTTGTATTTAGTTGTGCTGAGAGTCCTTTAACTGTTTGGTAGGGGTTTCCTTCTACTGTATGTTTAAGGACATCGTTGTCTATTACGGACTGAAGGTCTTTCTCGGGGCAAGTTTTCCAAGTCGGTATCCCCAGCTGAAAACTTAGCAAACCAATGGCGAACGGTACATTCATTAACACTCCCTTCCCCAAACGGCTTGCAAATATTTCTAGTGGCCTCAGCTGCTGAATGGCCGAGTTTAAACTCGTACAAAAATATTACTCGAAAATCGCGTGTTTCCATGTTCATATTTAGAGGTATACCATAGAGTAGGTAATTGATTGGGAAGCTAATGTTTATAATACAAAGGTAGAGGATTAGTAACTGTTTACTTTAAATATGAAAACAGTCGGAAGAAAACAATAGAGACCTGCAAAATCCTTTATGTGTTTCAGAAACTATAAAAACAAACATTTCATGTGAAACAATCCAATAGTATTGCAACCGTTTTAAGTGAGCTCCGCGAGCAAACCATGTGATGTTATAATCTTTCTAATTCTTGTTTTCATACCAAATCCAAACAATAATTAACAATAACATAAGGACATGCTTTGTATTTTTTGTCCCCATAACTCATTAAAAGTGAAGAAAGTTGTTTAAAAAATTCTCGAAAATGCATACAAAATAAGATTTTTAAAGAGATAAAAGTATATAAAGAAAATGAGACTCACATTTCATTATTTGTTCTTATAAAGCTTTGTCATAGTCCTACTTGCTGTAAAAATTTATCTTGTGAACATAGTCTTATTTTTTGTATATAAATTTTCAAAATTGGCAAAAAATCATTTTTCGCAATGTTTACACGAAAATAAATTTTGTCTTCGAGACTAAGGAGGTTCCGGAGCTCTAAAATTCCCTTAATTTTCTATTAAAAAATTACAGGAATTAGCAAGATTTTCCCATCACATGTTTTTGCCCGCGGAGCTCACTCAAAACGGTTGTAATAATGAAATTATTGGCCCGAAATTTTTTTTATTTATAGTTTCATATTCACGAAGGAGAGAAAATTAAAAATTAAAAAAATTGCAATCGGCCAGTTTTGGACGATTTCGAACGGTTTGACCCGTATTAAATTGACGTATATGTGTATAAAAGCTTAAGAAAGACAAAACCGCAACACTATGAAGAGAGGAAAAAAAAAAAAAAAAAACTGTAGATCTACAAACCATGAAGGATCAAGATTCAATAGATATAAAGATTCGTACTGTTTTTAGGCAAACGGGCGAGCAAGAAGAAGTAATTAAGCCTAGATCACGATCAGCCACCAAGTTTTTCTCCCCAATCAAAGGTACCCACTTTTAAGAAACTATGTACGCCCATAATAAATAATTCTGCCCCAGCCGAGGTTTGAACCCGGGTACCTGAAGAACAGTAGACTAGTGCTTTATCCACTTTACCACACCGCACAATATGACCGATTTAAGTGGACACAATTCTAAAACTTGTCCATATTTAACCTTAAGGTTCCCAGATTACGGAAAAAAATAGAATATCTAATTAATTTTGGATACGATTGGCGAACGCACAGTCATCCAACATCAAATTTATTTGCTAAAATTTAAAACTTTCCTATATTTAAAAATTGAAGTCCCAGAATAAGGAAAAAAAATAAAAAAAATTTAATTATGGCTCGGAGTTGCTGAAACCTGCTAATACATGTATTTTATATCATTTAGGAAACTCTTTAAATTATAGATTGTAAAACTTTTGATTCGGTATGTTTTACCTAAAAAATATTATGTATCAGCTAAAACGCAAAAAATTCTTTGTAATATTTAAAGACTAGAAGGATTGATGAAACAAATCCTACAAAGGAATCCTTGGAGTAACTTGGGGGTTATTTAGTTTTTCGTTATTGAATCCCTATTCAGTATTTGTATACAGTTACAGATTGCTAAATTACTCTACAGGTAGATTTCAATGGATATTCCATAACGAGTTTGGAAATATAATGTCTTAACTGTCTTGGCAATGTCCATTATTAAATAAAAGCAAAAAGACTTTGCGCTAAACACACCTTGAACACAATAAATGGCCATGGAATAAAGATAGTCCCACTGTCGGTTATTAGGCACTTGAGCGAACAAGAAGGATTCACTCATTTACTATTTATTAGTAAACACAATAGGGCGGGAAATATTAGTATTAAGGGTCTTGCCAACTAATAATAAAAAGGTGATCACTGGAAAATTCCAAACTTTTGTCCATCTAAATTAGTGATTTTGCCCTCTGTGCGTAAGAAAATATCCATTCTCGATTTCAAAAGTTCAAAAGGCTATATCTCAGATATTTCTTAACTTATTTTGATTATATTGGGTTGTGTCACATGAAATGTCCGTTTTCAAGGTAAAGGATTTTTATTTAAAATACGATATGAAAACAAGATAATTTTATTCGAAGTATTTACCTTCTTTTTCTATAAATTTTTCCCAACGCGACACCAACTTTTTTATCCCCAAAATGAAAAACTCTGAGCTTTGAAGTGAAACAAAATCTTTTTTTTTTCTTCTTACTTATTTATTTAAAGAAATTTACAACTGTATTAAATAAATACAACAAGTAAATAGGCTGAAACAAAATCTGAAAACGCACTTTTTAATTGAACATCATTTTCAAAAAGTTTTCCTTTGACGAAGTTGTTTAAATTCCTGAACAGGTGGTAATCTGTTGGAGACAAGTCGGGAGAATATGGTGGGTGCGAAAGAACTTAATAGCCCAGTTCTTTCAATGTTTGCACGGTATGTTTTGAAACATGGGGTCTTGCTGCCGCTCAGTGAGATCATGAGGTACCCATGTATCGAGCTTTTTTACTTTTCCAATACACTTTAAACGTCTGGAAACGGTAGATGCACTCGCATTTAGTTGTGCTGAGAGTCCTTTAACTGTCTGGTGGGGGTTTCCTTCTACTGTATGTTTGAGGACATCGTTGTCTATTACGGACGAAGGTCTTCCTCGGGGCAAGTTTTCCAAGTCGGTATACCCAGCTGAAAACTTAGCAAACCAACTGCGAATGGTCCGTTCATTAACACTCCCTTCCCCAAACGCCTTGCAAATATTTCTAGCGGCCTCAACTGCTGAATGGCCGAGTTTAAACTCGTACAAAAATATTACTCGAAAATCGCTTATTTCTATGTTCATATTTGGAGGTATACTAAAAAGTGGGTAATTGATTGGAAGCTACTGTTTATAATACAAAGGTAGAGGATTAGTAACTGATTACTTTAATATGTAAACATTCGGAAGAAAACAATAGAGACCTGCAAAACCTTTATGTATTTCAGAAACTATAAAAACGGGCATATTCATGTGAAACAACCCAATAGTAATTAATTAAATGCAATAAATAGGGCGGACAGACGTAATTTTTCAATTAGTTGTTTGTTTGTTCCTCCAACGTAACTTCATCCTAAAGAGCTATAGAGAGATCCCTAAATTATTCCTATCCAGGTTTAATTAGTATCGCACATCGAATTGATTCTGGATCACTATTTAACGTCCTCACCGAAGGACCTTGAAATTTACCCCTTAAAATATCCAAGGACTGTCTGACGTGTTTGAAAACAAGACATTGGCCATAAAAGGCTGTTATATATAACCACTACACTACTTGTGACCACAGTTTGAATGTGATTCTGTCGGTAACTTATTTATCTGAGACGTGGCCGACAGAGCTAGAGCATGTAACTCGTGTTGCTTTTTGATGGTGAAAATTTAAATATAAATACGATTAAATGAGCCTTAGAGCGCAAAAAGTTTAAATTTGCTCCTATTCAACATTTCTATTAAAATTCATTCATTTAATATTTTCTATATAGTCTAAACAACGTAAAACTGAGATTATTAGATATATAGATAGATAACTGTTTTTTTTTATTTTTATTTATTGTTTAAATGCATCTACCCATTAAGGGTCATTAGCATATTACAATACATACATTATGTGGTCAATATAACATTAATTTTGTTTTTTTCTCTTTGACATTGTTAATAAACTATATATTATTATACACTCCACATTATTTTAAAAATTTGAATAACCTTTTAACTCTGTCCTCACTGTCACCAAGAGCAACGTCCAGCCTGTTACTTATCCACTGTCAGCGGACTCTTGCAAGTCCTGGAGGTCGGAGGGTAGAGTCCCTTCAGGAGGTAAGTATGGGTAATGGCGGTATGGCCGCAGCGTAGTCTAGCTAGGACGACTTCTTCATGGCGGTTTCTTCTCTCAGACCATCTAGAAATACCTTTTGAATTTGTATTCACATCACCCTCGAACTTTATTGTAATCGGGAAGTGATCGCTTCCATTCAAGGTATCTTTGACTCGCCAATGAACTTTGTAAAGGAGTTTTACGTCTACGAATGACAAATCAATAGCGGAAAGAGCGCCATTAGCGCAGAAATGAGTCGGGGAGCCATCGTTAACTAATACTAAGAAGTTATTGTTGTCCATAAACGTTTCTATTCCTTCCCCCTATCTTGGTAGTGGGATATATTGGAGCCCCACAGTGTGCTGTGTCCGTTCAGATCTCCAATCAGGATGATAGGTCTTGGAAGTTGATCAACTATTAATTGTAGGTCGCTGCATGTGAAATTTCAATTTGGTGGTATGTAAATATTGTAGATTGTAATGGGTTCTGGTCTGTATATTTTAGCGGCTACAACTTTTAAAGATGATTTGATGTTAATTGGTTCTGAAAATACATCTGTTTTTACCATTATTGCTACTACTTCCCAGGCATGCTTACTATCAGTTCTATCTTTTCGATAAATATTAAAGTTTTTTAAATTTACTGCCTGCGATTCTAAAAAATGTGTCTCTTTTAAACAAAAACAAATAGGATTTTCTTCGGAAAAAAGTATTCTAAAATATTCATAATTTTTGTAGAAACCATTGCAGTTCCACTGCACAATTACCGAGTTCTTACTATTAATTGTCATAATGTAAAATTTTATAAAATTAGTTGATGTTTAAGAGTCCATCGATTAGTTGTCAGTACTTTCATCAGTGTTTATCGCACTTTCTATTGTGTCCCACTGTTTTTTTAACAATTTAGATATTTTTAATTTTGTACGGCGATCATGTATTAGTGATTTAGTATCCGTCAGCATGGCCCTAAGGCCTTCTGTATTACTAGTAAATTCGCCAACTATTGCCCTAACGTTTTTATTGGTAGACGATAGTTCAATAATTTTGGTCATCTCATCAAAAGATATTGGATATTTCTCGCTATTTTCTTCGATAACCTTTCGGGCGCCTTCAAAATTACTCGTAGAATTGCTCTCAGACTTTTTTAATTTCTTTGTTTTTTTATTGAGACTTTGGGTAGCTACCATGGGTGGAAATTCATTCAAATCAATCGTATTTTCGGAATCTTCTTGGGGATCCAACGTTAGGTTTAACTCAGTTGTGGATACAGCTGAAGGAGTAGTGGTGGAATGACACCGTTTGACGCCAGAAACCACAGTAGGTACCAATATCAAGTTATTACTATCGATTCCAACTGTTGTTTCGGTAGGTTGTTTCCCTGTAACAATACCTTCAGTTATAACCTGGTCCCCGGGGAGCTTCTTCACTGTGATAGCGTTGTCATGGCGACTGGCTGGCGTTGGCTCTACTGTGAAATTCCTATTGGGAATAATATCGTTTGGTGTATCTAATATAAAATTATTGATGTTTTCTTTTTTACTAACGCTGTTTGTTTCATTATTAAAATTAATTAGTTCATTTTCTTTTTGGTTGATTTGAGACTCAGGGATATCACCATTATTTTCGCACTCAGGGCAATCAGTAGAAATGTGGCCCGGTTGCTTACAAATAAAACAAGTGACAATGTCCTCACTGAAAAAAATTCGGTAAGGAACACTGTCATGCTTTATTAGTAATGACGATGGGAGCTTGCTTAGGTCTTCAGGTGGAATATAGACCTGTCGTCTAAAACTTAGTACGTGGGTTAATCTTGGGTCTTGGTACCCGGCTCTGAGAAAATGCATGTCTGATACTAATTTTAAGCCTAGGCTTTTAAGTTCTTTTTCTATAGTTTCGTGCGGTATGGATGGACATGCATTCGAAATTATTATTCGTTTGGCGGGGTTCACTAGGCGCTTTATGTTAATTTCTTTATCATCAATGACTATAGATTTATGGTTCTTTAAAAAACTATCAACAGCTTCTTTGTTGCTAAAATAGATACAAAATCGGGAGTTTGAGATTCTGGATGTATAGCGGATGAATTTAGGATCGATTAGGGATGCAATTTTGAGAACGTATTCTTTTTGTTTGATGCCTGGATGGGTGTGTAAGATGATTGAATTTTCACGTTTGGAAAATCTTTCGGTAGCGGTAGCTTTAGCGTAACTTGTGTCGATAGGTTTAAGGTTATGTGTTCCGTTACTATTTTTTGGCTTATTTTCCATTACTTTTTCATTTCGGTTTATTGGTCTCATATCGTTAGGGGAAACTGAAGACGTATTGGTTTTTTCTAACATGGCTACAGAGCCAAAAGCTCTGAGCACCTATAAAGGCGTTTAGTTGCCCAACTTCTGATGAGTTTATCAACTTCAATGTATAATTGGAACACGCGCCCTCAAATAGTCCAAATCGCATAAAATAATAAATATATTTTCACAAAACACTTTAAAATAATAAAAAACTTTCAGACTGACCTGAAGTGTGACTGCTTCACATGGGTCCCAAACAGCTGTCCTTTTATTTTTTATTTCAGGATATTACAACAAAAATATAACATATAAAAAAAAATTAATAGAACTATGGCCTTTTAGACCGGAGCCGACCTGTTCAATTTTACAATTTATATAACAGTAACTTATACATATACAATACACTACTCAATAACAGTAAAACAATCTTACTGATTCAACTATTTCATTGTCAGGCTCAAAACAACAAAACAATAATAATAAAAAATTACATATATATCAATATATAACAATTTTTAAATATTTTTAAACTCTTTTATAAGTTTATATCTGTAAGGCCGTGGTATTTTACAATATTTATAAACAGCCATCCAGTTCTGTCCATTAAGATAGTTTATTACTTCATCGGTGTTTAAAAAACTCTTTCCGAAACACCTTATTCTAATTTCAGATAAAATGGGACATGTGGCGAGGAAATGAAAGGTATTTTCTACTTCTTTTCTATTACAAAACGAACCAATCACATTGTTATTGGACAAAATCTATTATAGTTGAGGTATACCAATTCACATCTAACTTTAAATATCCATTTCGCCCCATTAAAACTTAATATTGGTATTAAACAAATATTGCGTCCCATAATCATGATCTAAGTTTTTATATACAAACATTTTTTTTTTTTGAGGCTATAGCTCTTGTAAACATTTTGATCTATAAATACCTGTCAGTGATTGTCTAAATTGCTGTAAGATTAGAGCCCAGTTACATTTGTTGTTCAGTTGAATGTATATATAAATATTATGTTTTTCAGCCAGTTCTCTTACATCTTTAATCCAGAAAATATTTGGTTTGATTACTTCCTTATTTATGAAATGTGGCAGTCTATTGTTCGGTAGATTTTCAAAACTTTTAGAATATAATTATTTTGTATTTTTAACGTTTCCACTAACATTGGGACTATTTTACTGAGATTATTATTAAATTATTAAAACGAGATTTATTATCGAGTGAAACCTGCATTAAAAAAATTTAATGTCGACCTTTATTATTGATATCATCTCAATTTCTTTCTCTAATTAAATTTTAATTAATTTCTGTTGGCTTTTTAAAAAAAGAAGAAAAAAAAAAGGGATTTCAATTACAAAGAGACCCGAATAATCAAGTAAAAATATTTATATTAAACTGAACTTAATGAGGCTTTAGCCCTAACGAACCCTCATTAACAGTAATAAAAATACAATCATATATTTATCTCTCTTAATTAGGAACGATCTCACTTTTTATCTCGTTCTGATATAAAGAACCCCGAAGGTAGCTGAAGTCGAAGCCCGGAACGTCGTAAAATATTAATCGTGGGAAATGGAGAGGAGGGGATATTTTTTCGGATCACTCCCGCCTGAAATATTTCAGAGCATGACCAGCCTAGGCGAGGAATTTATTAATGGTTACAGGATTCCTTCAACTTTATAGCGGTATTAAAATTAATGACAACGGAACACGCCACACTAACCCAGGCGACGTATTCATTAAGCATTTTTTTTTTCCAAACTTGAAATATTAGAATGCGTTAATCATGTATGATATGATTTATACTAATTATTATATTATTCAAAATTGTGATCCTTCAATTATAGTAATGTATTGTCGAATAGTAAAAATAAATGAAAACAAAATCTGGTGCACACAACACGCGACTTTCACTTACCTCGGTTGGAAAATTAATTTAAGAGCTATGAAATAGAGTAGAAAATATTTCAAAGAAATTTTTTACAGTTTATTTAGAAACATATGTTTTAGATGAAGTATTATAACAATATAAAATTGTTATGCAAAATAATCACAGATTTTATATAATTATACATGTATATATTTATACACAGATATGCATTATTCGTCGTTTTACATTACTTTTTACAATTTTGTAAACAAGATAACATTTTTTCTAAAATCTTTAGCTTTCCAACAGCAAAATATATATTATTATTGTTCGGTTTAGGAAAAAAAATAAAAGATATAATATATTTTTCCTCTTTTCTCCTCTAGTTGGTAATCGAATTAGTTCAATTTATATATTTAATAAATTTTCATCAATAATAAAGAGAGGTTATTTGGTTAATTTTTCCGAATCTACAAAATTAAAGGTTCTTTAGAAAAAGAAAATTTAAAATATTAGCATTTAAGCCCTATCAAACTATTTCAATTAGAATGAAACCTACATGATATTGAAGCCCATTCAATTTTACACCGATATGGCGAGTTTGATCAAAAACAAAAGAGTCGTTTTTGAGAAAATTGTAAAAGGTGCCAAATTCATGGTATAATGTGGCTTTTCTGGTAAGCTGATTTTGTTGAATAAGTTTTTGTAACATCTAGGGCGTATGATTGACTTAAATAGGAAATTTCAGACCTTATTGCGGGACTTGGTCATTTGGAATCAGGAGACGTTAAAACTTGTATTTCCGTTGAAAACTGGAATTCCAAAATGTTCACCACCGCAATACTTTCTCTTACTATATATTTCATATATAGGTAAGTGAATGTAAAAAATCTGGTGCGGGCAACACACGACTTTCACTTACCTCCATTTTTAAAATCAATGAAAGAATTTTCAAAAACAGATAAACATACGTGAACCTATTAAGGAATTAATCAAATTAAATTTCTATAGAAAGATGTGTTTCATTAAAAAATCTATTATATTATTATATAAAATAATCAGATAGTTTTATGTTCATTTCATCACTCTCTATTAACTTTTAAAACCTTGTGTACGAGATAATATTTTTTCTAAAATCTTTAGCTATCCAACGGTATATCATACATGTAAATTACTGCTCTTATGTTCAAAACGAAACATTGCATTAAAAAAATATTTTTTCTGTTTTCTCCTTTAGTTGGGTATCGAATTTATTTAATTTATATATTTACCTGTTATTCATCAGCGTTAACAAGATAAAATAGTTATTTTTTATTGAATCTACAAAATTAAAGGTACTTTAGGGGAAGAAAATTTAAAATATCGGCATTTGAGCCCTGTCAGACCATTTTAATCAGCATAAAATCTACATGATATTAAAGCCCATTAAATTTTACATGGATATAGCGAGTTTAATCAAAATCGTCAGAACCGTTTTCGAGGAAATCGAAAAAAGATGCAAAATGCATTGTATAAAGTCTCTCTTCTGGTAAGCTTATTTTGATGAAAAAAGTTTTGTCACGTCTCGGGCGTATAGTTGCCTTAAATATGGAATTTCAGTTTCATAGGACTTGCCGTTTCCGCCAGGGAGTTACCACACACACACAAAGACCTTTTAGCGGGACTTGGTTATTTGGACCCAGGAGACCCTAAAACGTGTATTTCCGTTGAAAACTGGAATTCGAAAATTTTCACGATCGCAATACTTCCCCTTACTATATATAGTAAGTGAAAGTAAAATATTCAGTTTCGATAAACAAATATGATTTTGATAAAATAATAAAGCAATATGAAATTGTTACGTTTAATAATCAATAATCGTTTAATAGCGATCCCAATACTTTCCCTTGTTATTCATTTCATAAAGAGGTAGATGATAATAAAAATATAAAGTATACCGTGATCTTACAGTCAGTTTTTGGTTTGATTTCATATGTTCAAATTTAAAAGAATTAGAAAGATATTCCCATCACAAGTTTTCAGCCACAAAGCTGGCTTAAAAAGGCTATAACATTTAAAGTATTAACAAAAAAACAAAAGCAATTTTATCCAAGGTCTTATATAAAGGAAGGAATAGAGAATAACTGGTAAAAAAAATATGAAAATCAAAATTGTAAAGCGCCAACTTCTGGACGATTTGAAATAGATTGACCCATATTCAAGTAAAAAAACTCGTATTGATTCGTAGTTTCAAATATATATATATAGCGAGCACCCAATATAACGAGCATGTTTACATATATTGTATATATACATGATGAAGCAACAGTATGAGCTGAAACCTGTATATATTACTGCATTGAAGAGAGGTAGGCCATTGTGAATCCACAATCCTACAACTGGACAATATCCTACCTTTTCTCGCTTACAATGAATTATCTACAAACATATATTGTGTAGGCTAACTAAGCTAGCGCCATCTATATTAAAATCTCTTTGAGTGGGGTTTCAGTTATTTTTTACAATTTCCATTGTGTTGCCTGTAGCTTAGAGTGGAGGCGACAAAAAAAAAAAAAAAAAATAAGAAAAAACCCTATTCAACCGCCCACTGGGACCATCATCTCTTGAGAAACTGCCTCGTATCTTCAATAACACCCTCCTTTCAGGTATTTAATTTTTTTTCTCAATAATTTATAAAAGAGTGTCTTATAATGAACTTGAAAAATAAAACTGGCGCGCGCAACAAACGATTTTCACGATCCGATAGAAACATTTGTTTCATTAAATAAACTATTATATTATTATAATCAGTTATTTTTATCGGCAGTTCATCATTGTCTAGTAACTTTTACAATTTTATGTTATAAGATAATATTTTTTATTGTTTGCAACGGTATATTATACATTTATATTACTTTTCTAATGTTTAAAAACACAAAATTGGCATTAAATATTAAAAATGTACTTACCAATTTTTTACTAATGCTAGCAAGATGATATGGTTAATTTTTTTTAATATGGGTCAATCCATTCGAAATCGTCCAGACCCTGCCGTTCGACATTTTTGATTTTCATGATTTTTTGACCAGTTATTTTATATCCTTTTGTGAATATTTCATTTTTTTTTATTTTAAACATATTTATTGATATTTACAACTGTATACAAAATACATCAAATAAATGTGATGGACATATGGTAAATTGACATGAAATACATGTAGAGACACCGCCCATTGGCAGCATTCTAAATATATCCTAAACTAGAAGATCTCGGGGCCATCTTCTTTTCAGACGCCTCGGAGGGTTATCAGGAATTGAGGAGGAAGGCAGAATGGAAACCAGTGGATTAGAGTGGGAATGGAGTTTTTCATGGAATGAATGATACCTGGTTTGGGCTAAATCAGTAACATACGGAACATTAAGGTCTTTATGGATAAGTTTATTAGTGACAAAATATGGAGCATTGAGGATTTTACGAAGGATTTTGGATTGTAAGGATTCGATACGAGAGGAATTCGATGGTTTAGTAGACCCCCATAGCTCTACTCCGTAAGTCCAGATAGTTCTTATGATGGTCATGTAGATGAGTCTTCTGTAGTTAAAAGGAAGCTTTGACCGTTCTCAAGTAAGTGTTGAAGTAACCGAAAGCGTCGAGCAGTTTCTTGTCGTTTCAGTCTAGTGTGGGGATTCCATGTTAGCCGTTTGTCAAGTAGAGGTCCCAGGTAGCGGATCTGTTCAACCGGAACAAGAGGAATATTATTAAAGGATACTGTAGGGCAGGATGTTATAGGTTTACGACGAAGGGTAAAGGTTATTTGGTGGGTTTGTTGGAATTTATTTTAATTCGCCAATTCTGACACCATACCTCAAGGTCTCTGATGTGAGATTGGAGAGTTTGAGAAGCAGCAGTTGGATCGTTATTGACTGATAACAAACAAGTGTCATCGGCATCTTTTGTGAATATAAAACTATAAATAACAATTTTTTCGGCCAATACTTTTAGTACTGCAACCGTTTTAAGTCAGCTACGCGGGCAAAAACATGTAATGTGAAAATCATTCTAATTCCTGTATTTTTTTAGATATCAAATCAAAAAAATAATTTACAATAAGATAAGGACATGCTTTGTATTTTTGTCTCCACAACTTATTGTCTAAATAGTGAAGAAAGTTGTTTAAAAAATTCTCGAAAATGAATAAAAAACGAGATTTTTAACAAGATAAAAGTACATGAACAAAAAGAGACTTACTTTTAATTATACTTTATTATAAAGCTTAGTCTTAGTCCTAATTCCTGTAAAAATTTCGATCTCGAGAACATAGTACTTTTTTCTATATGAATTTTCAAATTGGCAAAAATTGATTTTTCGCGATGTTTACACGGAAATATCTCAAAAGGGACTGAGTGAAAAATTATGAAACTTATACAAATTGCCTATCTATACGATATGTTTAAGCGATACAAATTTTGTCTTTGAGAATAAAATTTTGTGGCGAAGACCCAGTTTTTTTTGGAAATATAATACATCAAATTTTACTTGCCAGAGTGTCTCTCATCTCATCAACCGACTATAAGATAACCAAATTAAGAACCAGTTGAGTCTCAGCCACTACATTGTATTCTATCGTACTTATTATATAGATGTATGATGTGTATGAGTTATATCATTTTTCACTCAGTCCTTTTTGAGATATTTTACTATGAATATTTTTAAGCTGGAAAAAAATCCTGCTTTGAAAATTCATATTGAAAAAAATATATACCTTACTCGATCAAAATTACTAAAACAAGCATTGCAATAATAAGGCTATTTAAGGAAAAATAATTAAGAGCGAAAATCATTTCTAACCTCCCTTGCCATAGCGTGCCAAAGGTTTCAGTTTATGTAATTTTTCGTGATTTTTTTAAACCATTTTCTTGGCTACTTATGTAATGTGTTGTAAGGACCAACATTTTATAAAATACTCTCATTATCATTCTAGTTTTTGTTTGGTTCTTAAATATGCAAAATTACCGGAGTTAATATTTTTTTTAAATAAAACGTTATTTTAATATTTAAGAGAGTTTTATAACTCCGGAACCAGCTTAGTCTCATTAACAAAATTTGTATCACTTAAACAGATCGTATAGATAGGTAATTTGTATAAATTTCATAATTTTTCACTCAGTCTCTTTTGAAATATTTCCGTGTAAACATCGCGCAAAAACCATTTTTTGCCAATTGTGATGTAATTATAAACTTAATAATAAGTTAAGTATATACTAATAATATGGTGATAGTAATATAATATGGAAAAAACAGCTGATGCGCTCGATGATAACAGTCATACGTTACATCGTCTCTCAGATTTTTGCTTTTTTCAGTAGGAATTCGCTTGAATTCAGTCTGGAGAACATCAAAGGAGGATCACTGATCAGCTGATTGCCACTAGCTCGGCAAGCTCGGGCTTGCTTTTCTTTTACTTATCTTTCTTTTATCTTTAATTCTTATCTCATTATTTATTTATTATTATTATTATTTTCTTAATCAATGAGATATTTTCATCAAGTCATGTCCTCAAAGTCTGCTAGTAAAAGATCTAGATCTGCAGGTTCAAACTCGTCTCCCACAAAACAGAGACCCCGCCGTGAACAAAATAAAAAAATGATTCCACCAGCGACCACGTCAGCTACCTCATTAGGATCTGAACCACAGCCCAGCACATCATCACAAGGAATAACTGATGAATCCCCGTTTTTTACACCGAATCCATTTCAAATCCTCCAAAATGAAAAAGAAACCATGGAATCTTCTCCTATACCCAGGGAACCACTACCTCCACCAATATTTGTTAAAAATATTAAAAATTTTAAACTTATGTGTGCGCATTTAAACAAAGTAACTGATCCTAATAGTTATTATTGTATAAGTAGAACCAATGATACTAAAATATCTCCGACTACTGCTGAAACCTACAGAAAGATTGTGAAATATCTGACTGAGACCAAAGCTGACTTTCATACTTATCAGCTGCGCCAGGAGAGAGCATTAAAGGTCGTGATCAGAAACCTACATTCCTCAACACCCGTTGAAGCTATCAAAGAAGAACTGACAGAACTAGGATTCCAAGTGAGGCAAGTCACCAACGTTCTAAAAGATAAAAGTCCACTGCCTCTATTCTTCGTGGACTTGGAACCATCAGCAGGAGTCGAAAATATCTATGACCTCAGTAGACTCTACTATACCCGTGTAAAGGTTGAAAAACCTTACACAAAGAAAGACATTGTTCAGTGCCATAACTGTCAGGCATATGGTCATACCAAAAGTTATTGCCATCACATACCACGCTGTGTGAAATGCGGTGAACAGCATAAAACAGAAGAATGTACAAGATCAAGATCTACACCCGCTGTATGTGCTCTGTGCCTCAAGGACCACCCGGCTAACTACAAGGGATGTGAAATCTACAAGAAACTCCGAACCAGATACCAAAAACCTCAGGATACGAATGAAACAGCTGCACCAACCAGAAGCAGAAGAGAACCATCTAAACTTGTAAATTCTAACGTGTCATTTGCCCACTTGCTTGGAGGTGGAAATCAGAATCATGAAGTCGAGGCACTGCCGGAACAACGTTTTCCTCAACAATCTCAATCTATTGTACAACAATCTACTTCTCAAAGTTTACCTAATCTTCAAAAAACTCCTCAACATCAAATTTCTAATATCCCTTCACCATCAAACGTCACAGATCTTACCAGTCTAATGACATCGTTCATCTCCGAAATCAAATCTCTTGTTATGCCGCTTATATCACTCCATACAAATCTAGTATCAAATTTAATCCCTGCCTTGAAAAATCCTTAAATGAATTCACCTAACTCCTTATCCATTTTCCTTTGGAATGCGAATGGTGTTAGAAATCATACTGACGAACTGACAGCGTTGTTGCAAGACAAAACAATTGATGTTGCACTTATAACTGAAACGACTAAACAGTACTTCAAAATACCGCAATACATGACATACCGTACTGACCACCAAAGCCCATGCCGGTTCTGCTATCATTGTCCACCAATCCCTCTCTCATCATTTACACCCACTTCCCACCTATGATTTCCTACAAGCCACAGCCATAGTAATCAAGACTTTTTCATTTCCGGTAACCCTCACATCTACATATTGCCCTCCTAAACATTCCATTTCCAATTCCGAATTTGTATCCTTCCTGGATTCCTTAGGAAATTGCTTCATTCTGGGCGCAGACTTAAACGCCAAGCATCAGCAGTGGGGTTCCAGAACCACGAATTCTCGGGACGAAATTTGCTGTCTGCACTCAACTCCCGAAATTTTAATATCCTGCCTCCTGACTCCCCTACCTACTGGCCAACCGATCCTAACCGCAATCCTGACATCCTCGACTTCTTTATCCACAGCGGATTAGGCTCCCTCAACTTGTCTGTAACTCGCCTTGATGAACTATCCTCAGACCATAGTCCACTGATCCTAATAGTATCTCTCACTCCAATTCCAAAACCCATTCCACCATCATTCATCCGAGGCCCTGTCAACTGGAACCTTTTCCGCCAAATCCTGACCGATAATATTGACCTCAGAGTAACCCTCAAAACCCCAGATGACTTAGATAATTCCGTCTATTCCTTTACCACCGCCATCCAACAAGCTCTCTGGACTGCCTCCTCTCCTAAACACTCCAATATAAATCCTCACCAAAGTCATTTTCCACAACATATTATAGACCTCATCCATACCAAACGCCGAGCAAGATCATTATGGCAGCGCACCCGACACCTAACAGATCGCCGCTCCTATAACTTCTATTGTAGACAATTGAAGAGGGAGTTGGCGACCTTCCGTTCCCAGTCCTTTAATTCCTACCTCTCCTCTCTATCAGCTCGTGATAATTCCCTGTGGAATATCACGAAAAAGATCCTAAAATACCATCAAGTTTCCCATCCTCTCCGACGTGGTGATGACTCCTGGGCTGCGTCTGATGAAGATAAAGCCGAGGAATTCGCCACACACCTCTCCAAAGTTTTCACTCCTTACCCGGAATCCCACGCCAATCACACCGCAACAGTGCAAGACTTTCTTATGTCACCAATTCCACTTTCCCTACCTCCTAAATCTATTAATCCCTCTGAGGTCAAATATCTTCTCCAAAAACTGACCCTCCGTAAATCTGGACACGATCTCCTTACTCCCCAGATCCTCCGACAACTTCCGCAGAAAGCTATTATATTCCTTACCTATATTTACAACTGCATCCTACGCACCACCTATTTTCCTCTGTTATGGAAACATTCCACTATCATTCTTTTTCTAAAACCAGGCAAACCTTCCAACAACACTTCATCCTACAGGCCTATTAGTCTACTCCCCATCCTCTCAAAAATCTTCGAAAGGCTTCTTCTTAAACGTATCCTACCCATATTAGAATCTCAAAATCTTCCTTCCCATCAGTTTGGATTCCGTCCTCAGCATTCCACAGTTCAACAGGGGTTCCGAGTTGTAGACCATATTTCCTCAGCTCTTGAATGCAAAGAGTATTGTTCTGGTGCGTTTCTGGACATTGCGCAAGCTTTTGACCGGGTATGGCACACTGGATTACTTTTCAAGCTGAAAACCCATTTACCCCAGTCTCTATACCTCATTCTCCGATCCTATCTCTCAAACCGTTCCTTCCGCGTTCGCTGTGGTGTAGAATTTTCTAACCTTTATCCCGTTGAGGCCGGTGTTCATCAAGGCAGCGTCTTGGGACCCGTCCTCTACATCCTTTACACTGCTGATATTCCTACACATCCTGATACCTTTCTGGCAACTTTTGCAGACGACACCGCCATCTTATCATCCAGTTCCAATCCTGAAACAGCATCCTTAAACCTGCAAAGACACCTTTCTCTTATCGAAGACTGCTGTAATGCTTGGCGCATAAAGGTGAACGAAGCCAAATGCAAACACGTAACCTTCACTCTTCGACGAAAATTCTGTCCGCCAGTTTATTTCAACTCATTACCAATTCCTCTCTCAGATACAGTCCGGTATCTTGGCTTACTGTTAGACAAAAGATTGACTTGGAACCCACATACAAGACTTAAAAGACAAGAACTCAACCGAAGATTCGGACAGTTATACCGACTACTCAACAGAAAATCTGAACTTACAGTTGACAACAAATTATTAATCTACAAGACAATACTGAAGCCCATTTGGACCTACGGACTTGAACTGTGGGGGACAGCTAAACGTTCTAACATCAAACGCATTCAATCCTTTCAATCCAAAGTCCTCCGTACAATAGTAAATGCTCCTTATTATGTTTCCAACTATACCTTGCACCACGACCTTAATGTTCCATTTATTTCTGACCTAATTCCATCCAAATTTTCCAAATTCCACCAGAACCTATTTCATCATCCTAATCCTCTAGCTCAATCCCCTATCCAGCTCCACTCATCCATACAACCCACCTAGAAGGTTGAAACGGCAGTGGCCCCGCGACCTTTTGTAAATATATTGGAGTTCTAGCACTGGCTAGATTCTCCACTCAATGTGATGTACGTATGAGTGTGTGTATGTGTATATAGGTATAAGTGAATTCTTGACTATTGTATTGATTCATTATTGTGTATATATTTTATTGTAATTTTATCCCGTGTAAATATTGTATGAATGTAGTATGTATGATGATATCTTTCTGATAAAATATAACGTCGTTACAAGCGTACATATAAGCGAGATTTCCTTTTTTTTTTTTTTTTTATCGCGCTTTACTGATTCTAAAACTCTATACATACTTTTCCTATCTTCAAAAACAACTGAGTTATGAGCGTATTTATGAGTAAAATTTGAATTTTTTTTCTTTTCTTTTTTCTCTTTTATTTAATTATTCACGGTTTTGGGTTAAAAAATAATAATGATTTTTTTTTCTATATCTTCAAAACTAACTGCATTATTGAATTAAATCACTTTTAATCGGCGGCCATTTTTAAACTAACCAGCTTATATTAACGTCTAGGTGAAAGGATCATCGTTGCATGGACTAGTATTTTTGTGGCGAATTTCAAAAAAAATTGGTTCAGTAGTTTCGGAGAATTTTTAGTGGGGTTGATTTTTTATTTGTTGATTACAAAAAATCATTATTAAATATAATATAGCAAAATTAACAAAACGTAATAAATAGTTCTTTTGCAATAACTGGTGTTTGATCTCGGTACCGAGAAAACAGAAGTCTATTACTATCGTATGGTTTTATAATGATAGTTGTTAAGAATGACTTCTGTCAATTATACAGGAAATGGATAATAGAAATAATTATCCATTAAATAAATAAATTTACCAGATTTGAACAAATCAGGAAATAGGGATCGTATTGAGCAATGAGGCAGAGATAAAAGAATTCTGGAAAATAAGATGAGTCTAAAAGGAAGAAAAGCGAATGAGTAATTCATTGACGATGGGCTGCGCCCATTGTTGCTTCTTCTATTAGTTTTAGCGGCACAAAAAGAGGCTCCGCTGAGAAAATGAAAAAAGGGACGAGATACAGTCACCTCACGGAATAAAAAAGGATTCTCTGACAAATTATCAGCATCTGCCACTGATTAATGGCTCGTTTTCTTCTGGCTGAGAGTGAGGGAGTGGGAGTGAGGGAGTGGGAGTGAGGGAGAAGAAATCCCGGAGGGAGGGATATTTGAACAGTTCTTTCCAGGAAACGTCTTGGTGACGCACTCTTCGTGGCGGCTAGTTCGATACCTCTACTGGAGCTGGAGAACTATCCCCGTCAAATTTAACATTGGTATAGCGCAGTGGTTTCAGGAGGGAGGGGGGCGCGAGATGCCATTGTGAAATAATTTTGAATTACCTTAACGTAAATTACTGTTCTTTAGCTCAAAAACAAAATATTGCATTAAAAATATATGTTTGCAGTTTTCTCGTTTAGTTGGATATCGAATTCGTTCAACTTCTATATTTTCCTGTTTTTTAGCCATGCTAAGCAGATGATTAGGTTAATGTGATTAATGATATGTGTTTACGTGGATCAAAATTGATAACGAATTGACGTATGTATTGACTGATCAAAAAAGTTCCCGTATAAGAAATTTAATATTTTTTAGAGATTATAATATTATTTTTTGTTATACAATTTTTTTTTTTTTTTTATTAGGAACCATATTGTTTTGAATGGAAAAGGTTACAATAGCAAATTTAGCAGCAGTTTAGTTTTCATTTTAGTACTTCACCAATCAAGGATATATATATATATATATATATATATATATATATATATATATATAATATATATATATATATATATATATATACATATATATATTTTTTTTTTTTTTTATTTATTTTATTTTTTTATTTATTTTTTTTTTCATTATATTTAAGACTGCCAACACAGCTGACTGGCTAACGTTCGAAGGCCAATGAATGACTGAAATAATAAATTTAATTAAGCTTTTATAAGGTTATATAAATTATATTGATATAATTTGAGAGGAGCTAATTAAACGAAATGAGGAAAAGTTATGAATTACGTGGGTTACTATGAAGTACTCATATAATGGAGTTGAAATGCCAATAAAGCAAGTGAAAAAAAAAATCTATTTATTTTCCTCAATATTCAAGTTATTTGTGCTTTTTTAAGGAGCATTTATGATATTAACAATACAAAAAATTAATTTAATGAGAGTGTTGATGAGTACAAGAATTTGAAAAAATAATACGGTTCCAGACTTATATAGCTTTAATAATTTTTAAAATTACTGGGCAATATATGAAATATTTAATAATGGAAAGTACTGCGATTGTAAAAACTTTTACATTAGAATTTTTCCCGGAAAATTGTTCCCTGGTTCAGTGTGTGTATGAGAGAAGCAAGTATTACAATTACAAAATGATTATTATTTCCAAATGGCTATATAAGGGTAAAACAGTTTATACAGCTGTATACAGACAATTAAGTAATATGAAAAATTATAAATTAATCAAACGAAAATGACCAATCACCATTGCTAATTTCAAAACGCTATATCCCTGCTTGCTAGTTCATCACCGATTTCAACGATTCTTTTCTTGTGGGTTATGAATTCAATGCTCTATTAAACATTTTACAAGGCAGAATCGATTCTGATAATATGGGCATATATATATATATATATATATATATATATATATATATATATATATATATATATATATAAAATTTCAATTTTTTTCCCCCAGTTTCATAATTTATCGCGATTTCCTGATTAGAAAAAACTGTAAAACAATTTAAAACTTAAAAAACTCAAATATTTTTTTCTAGTTTCAAAAATAACTGAGCTATCAAATTAAAACATTTTCAATCGTCCGCCATTTTAAAATCAATCGTCTGATATCATCGGAGGTGATAAGATTATCGTCGGATGCTCTGGTATTTTGTAACACATTAAAAAAAAAAAAAAAAAAAAAAAAAAAATGGTTAAATAGTCTCCGAGAAAAACCGCGGACTGCGGACAGACGGATTTTTTTTTGTATTAATTATTCGGGTTCTACGTGTCTTGAAACGTATATCCTCAAAGTTTGATTGGTGGGAGGAGGGTGAGGGGATTATTTTTTCGGTCGATTACAAAGGTTGAATATTAAAAATAACAAACGTAAATAAATCAATTAACGTTTTTTTATTTGGTTAAAAAAAAAAAATTGACGGCTAAGGCTTCAAGATACGTACAATCCGAATAACCAATATTTAAAAAAATCCATTTGTACGCCGTACGCCGTCCGCGGCTCTTCTCCGAAACAATTAGAACGATTTTTTTAAACTTAAAAATACTGGCACATCCAACAATAATCCTAACACATAGACGTTGATATCCGCCGATTAGTGTTAAAATGGAGGCCAATAAAATATGAATTAATTCAATAACTCGGTTATTTATAAAGATATAGAAAGAATGGAATTTTGGACCCAGGAAACCGCGAATAATTGTATAAAAGAATGAAGAGAAAAAAAAAAAAAAAAAAAAAAAAAAAAAAAAAAATGGAATTTTACACCTTAAATGCGCCTATAACTCAGTTATTTTTTAAGATAGAGAAAACAATTATTGAGTCTAAGGATTAGGACACTGCAACCATTAAAACAAAAAAAATAATAATTGAAATCTTCACTCTCTCTCTCTCTCTCTCTCTCTCTCTCTCTCTCTCTCTATATATATATATATATATATATATATTATATATATATATATATATATATATATATATTTAAATTTGTAACTCCGTTATTTTCTAAGATGATAGAGTTTTAGAATCTGTACTCCACTATTAATTTTAAAAAAGAACGAAAATTGAAATTTCATCTATATATACGCCCTTGAATCAGTTATTTTAAAATATAAATAAATAAATACTATTAAATAATAAACAAATTAAAATTCTCTACAAAGCGAAAAAAGAATCATTAAAATCGGTTAAGAAACAGCAGATATATATATTTTTGAAATTAGCAGTGGTGATTGACTATTTTCCTATTTATTGATTATCATATTAATTAATTTCATGTAAACAGCTATATAAGCAGTTATACCCTGATATATTTATTTGGAAATGATAAACAACTGTGTAGTAATTTTCCGCGGTTTTATTATGTTTTACTTTCACTTACTATATGTAGTAAGGGAAGTATTGCGATCGTAAAAATTTTCGAATTCCAGTTTTCAACGGAAATACACGTTTTAGGGTCCCTGAGTCCAAATAACCAAGTCCCGCAAAAAGGTCTGTGTGTGTGTGTGTGTGTGTGTCTGTGTGTGTGTGTGTGTGTGTGTGTGTGTCTGTGTGTGTGTGTGTGGTAACTCCCGGGCGGAAACGGTAAGTCCCATGAAACTGAAATTTCATATTATTTAAGACAACTATACGCCCGAGACGTGACAAAACATTTTTCATCAAAATGAGCTTACCAGAAGAGGCACTTTATACTATGCATTTTGCACCTTTTTTCGATTTTCTCAAAAACGGTTCCGACGATTTTGATTAAACTCGCTATATCGATGTAAAATTTAATGGGCTTTAATATCATGTAGGTTTTTTTGGATAAAAATGGTCTGACAGGGCTTAAATGCCGATATTTTAAATTGTCTTCCCCTAAAGTACCTTTAATTTTGTAGATTCAATAATAATAACTAGATTATCTTGTTAACGCTGATGAAAAACAGTTAAATATATAAATTGAATAAATTCGATACCCAACTAAAGGAGAAAACAGAAAAAATATTTTTTTAATGCAATTTTTCGTTTTTGAACATAAGAGCAGTAATATACATGTATGATATACCGTTGGAAAGCTATAGATTTTAGAAAAAATATCATCTCATACACAAGCTTTTAAAAGTTAATGGAGAGTGATGAAACGAAGATAAAACTTACTGATTATTTAAGATAATAATATAATAGATTTTTTAATCAAACACATGTTTCTATATAAATTCAATTTGATTAATTCCTTAATAATTTCACGTATTTTTATCTCTAACTGTATTTGAAAATTCTTTCATTGATTTTAAAAATGGAGGTAAGTGAAAGTCGTGTGTTGCCCGCACCAGATTTTTTTCGATATTGAATGGTATCTCCGGCCTCTTCAAACTCCTTGATATTGTTATTCCAAGAAGGGGCGGAATCAAGGATGCCATTGCGAAAGAAGGACCCTCCCAGAAGTTTTTCCCGGCCTGTTTTTCCTTTCGAGTGGAGCTACCCTCGCTGACTTGGGACCCCAGCCACGTTCCGGGCTAAGCTGACAATATCTTCTTCCCCGAGATCCCAATCGAATCTGTATCTTATGGTCTTGTTTAGTATCTCTTGGGATCGCTGGAGTCGATATCTGTTCCGTAGTGAGAGTTTTTTAGACAGCACCAGTCCTACAATGGGACTGATAATATATTTATATTTTTACTTACACTTACTTATATAATAAAAAGTATAAAATAGAGTGACAAATATTTTAAAGAATTCAGTTTCGTTGTAGGACACATACGTTTTAGATTAATAATATAACAATATAAATTTCTATGTAAAATAATTACATAAGTTTATGCCCTATTCGTCACTACTCCTTACGTTTTACTACTCTGTAAACAAGACAACATTTTTTCTAAAATCTTGCTCTTCTTAGTTTGGAAAAAAAAAAATTACCAAAAATATATTTTTCTCGACCAGTAGGCGATCGAATTCGTTCAATTTGTATACTTAGCCTTTTTTTTATCATTACTAATAAAATTATATAACCGTATGGTTGTATATATAGGTAACAATCCAAATGGTTGGATACATATAAGAATAATTAGTAATAGAGACTTTTTTTTTTTTTTTATCGATAAATGGTATATATCTTTCCTTCCACTTAACTATACGCCGTGATACGGAAGATTGATACGGAAGATGATCGGATAATGAAAGATCTGTCGAAAGCTGCGGTTCGATGGGGCGGAATATACAAATCAGAAGGCCGTGCACGAGTGTTGTGGAATAAATCGAGGATTTGAATAGTAGGAGGTCAGAGATGTATGATGGACGGGGGGATCGGATTACTTGATAGAGGAAGGATGCCAAGAAGTAATTGGGGACGATAGGAAGGATAAAGCCACTTTAACTCTTCGTAGAATCGAGTGACAGAGGTGTCTCTGGATATCCCAAAGATGAATCTGATGAAACAATTAAATAGCCTTTTTAGTTTTTCCTCAAGATCTGCAGAGACACCCCCAAACACCGTACAGCAATAGTCAAAGTGGGGGAATATTAGGGAGGAAAGTAGCCAGCGGGTTTCTAGAGGAAAGAGGTGACGGATGCCGTTTAATCGCTTTAGAGACACATCTGCTAAGCTTCCGTACTATAAACATCCCATCAAAATATTATTGTTGCTACATTCAACTTGCCTCCATGTTCCCTCTATACTGTTACGAAATATCTTCAAGTATAAACAAGAATGAACTCAAAGCCCGTGGAGAAAGCAGAGCATTGGAACAGCTGAAGGTGATATTGCATCGGCCCGCAGTGTGCTCTACGTAATATTATGCAACTGTAAGGCCCAAACACGGCATGCACCTCGGCAAACTTCTGCATTTCGGGCATGTTGTTCATGTTGTCGCTTTTCATCTTGTGCAACCACTTTTTAAGGATTTCGTCCTTAAGTATACGACCGACATTCCTAATCGCACTCACCAAGACTTTCGAAAATCCATCTACTTCTAGCTATCACTGCTTCTCACTAACGCTCGAGATGTTGCAGAAACATTTTAATCAAAATCAGCTGACCAGAAGAGCCACTTTATGCTATAATTTCGCACCTTTTTACAATTATCTCTAAAACTGCTTTAGCGATTTTTATTAAACTCGCTCTATCGATGTAAAATTTCATGGGCTTTATATTATATCAGTAAGTTTCTTTCTGATTGAAATAGTCTGACAGGGTTTAAATTTTTTTTTCTCTAATAAAGTACCTGCAATTTTGTAGATTCTATAAAAATAACCATATCATCTTGTTATTGTTGATAAAAAATAGGTAAAAACATAAGTTATACGAATACCATATTCAACTAAAAAAAAAACTGCAAACTATTTTTTTTAATGTAATTTTTTGTTTTAAAAATAAGAACTGTAATATACATGTACAATATAATATACCGTTGGAAAGCTAAAGATTTTAGAAAAAATATTATCTTATGCACAAAGTTGTGGAATGTAATGTAAAGTAACGAATAGGCTTGAACTACAGTGGTTATTGAAATTTTATATTGATAAATTATTTAATCTAAATATATGTTTGAATATGATTCTTTAAACCTTTGTAACTCTTAACTTACCGTACATCCAACTCTGTGAAGTGGGTACCCAAGTTTAGGAACAGTCTGGAGACAGAGCATGAGCTAAGCCTCATCATCTCCATGCACGACCGTTGGCTGTATAATAATGCGTGTCTCAGTAACAGACCATGGGATGTAAAGGTATAGTTGTTATTTTTAATTTTTATTTATTTTATTTTTTGTATAACGAAACATATATTTCAATCCCAGTTTTGAAATTCAACAGACAAAAAAGGGATTAATAAAAAAAAATTCCCCTCTGTTGACGTGACCACAATTTGTAATCCAGACCAGAATCAGCCTCCTAAGCTACAACGTATTGTTGGAATAATAATTTGTTCAATAAGAAATAGGTGAGTGTATTAGATTTTATTCATCCGAAATGTTTTGTAGATGATTATTATTAAATATTTAATTTTTAAGATATAAAAAAAAAATTGTACAATTGTAACACAATAATAATAACGAAAGTTTATCAAACTTATTTTATGTATATATTTTTTTTATCTTAATATATTTCTATTAACCCCTCTCATGCGGTCGACAACCAGTGAATGTGAATGAAAATAAATTTGATAATTTGATGAATAATTGATAATAAAGAAAATTCTATAAGATTTGCGAGATCAAGACATAATCAAAATAATCTTAAATGGTCAAGCCCCAAGTTATAAGAAATGTGATTCCCTGTAAACTCGGTATTATTGATGATTGAGAACAATGTAAGGTGTTATCGAATCAGGAATTTTTATTTGAAAATTTTGAATGAAAATCGAAAGAAAATAGTAAAAACGAGATATATCGTTTTGAACTTATCAATGTGATATACTATTGGGTTGTGTCATATGAAATGTCCGTTTTAAAGGTAAAGGATTTTTATTAAAAATACGATATGAAAACAAGATAATTTTATTCGAGGTATTTACCTTCTTTTCCTACACATTTTTCCTAACGTGACACCAACTTTTTTATCCCCAAACTGAAAAACCCTGAGCTTTGAAGTGAAACAAAATCTGAAAACGCACTTTTCACTTGATCATCATTTTCAAAAAGTTTTCCTTTGACGAAGTTGTCTAAATTCCTGAACAGGTGGTAATCTGTTGGAGACAAGTCGGGAGAATATGGTGGGTGCAGAAGAACTTCGTAGCCCAGTTCTTTCAATTTTTGCACAGAGGGTCTTGCTGCCGCTCAGTGACATCATGAGGTACCCATGTATCAAACTTTTTTACTTTCCCAATACACTTTAAATGTCTGGAAACGGTAGATGCACTTGCATTTAGTTGTGCTGAGAGTCCTTTAACTGTTTGGTAGGGGTTTTCTTTTACTGTATGTTTGAGGACATCGTTGTCTATTACGGACAGAGGTCTTCCTGGGGCAAGTTTTCCAAGTCGGTATCCGCAGCTGAAAAAACCCGGCGAATGGTCCGTTCATTAACACTACTTTCCCGAAACGCCTTGCATATATTTCTAGCGGCCTCAGCTGCTGAATGGCAGATTTTAAACTCGTGCAAAAATATTACTAAAAAATCGCGTGTTTTCATGTTCATATTTGGAGGTATACTCAAAAGTGGGCAATTGATTGGGAAGCTAATGTTTATAATACAAAGGTAGAGGATTAGTAACTGTTTACTTTAAATATGTAAACATTCGGAAGAAAACAACACAGACCTTCAAAATCCTTTATGTATCTCACAAACTATAAAAACGGACATTTCATGTGAAACAACCCAATATTTTCCTTCAAATTACATTTTGCTTTTCATATTAGTTAAATGCCTATAAACATTTATACCCTAATATAGTTTTTTGGAAATAAACAATTGTGTAATAATTCGCAGCGTTAGCGAAATAGATTACAATTATATAAACTTTTTATATACAATTCCGGAAATGAAATTCCTAGTTCTTACTTAATAACTAGGAATTTCATTTTCTGAATTGTATATAAAATGTTATATCAAAAAATTGTTATTGAATTTTAAAGGCGAATAGATAATCATGGAAAGCAGAAAAAACTAACTGATTGTTGTAGATAAAATTATAATAGGTTATTTCATAAAACACATGTTCCTATTGAAATTCAATTGATTCTTTAACAATTTATTTGTATCTCTAAATGCATTTAAAAATTGTTAAGTTGATTTTAACAACGGAGGTAAGTGAAAGTCGTGTGTTACGCGTACTAGATTTTTTTTTTTTTTAGTCAGCAAAAAGGTCCAAGCATTGTAAATTTTTATCAAGTTTTAAACAATTTTCTTGGCTACAATTGTATAAAGTACTCTCTGCATTATTCTAGTGTTTGTTGTAACTTTATAACTCCAGAACCAGCTTAATTTCAATAACCAAAGTTATATATAACACGTAAATTAGTTGTACAAATGTGTAATCTGTATTAGTTTCACTTAGCTTCCGCTGGCTCTCACCAGTGATGCGGCTGAGAGGGAAGCGCTGGGATCCTTTGGACTCTGCTTGTCCTTCCACAAGTGGGGGGACAAGCCCCGTCCGGGGTTCCCGAGCTGATTGTAAATATTGTACATAGGTATGAATGTGACATGATTTGTTTATTTATTTGTTAACTTCATTTATTTGTATTTATTTTGTCTATAAATTTTGTTATTGTATACGTTTATTTATTTTATGTAATTTGACTTTCCTTTTGTTTATATTGTAAATATTGTATGAATGAGATCCTGTAGCACTATTATTATTGTCTATTATGACAAATTGTAATATATACGAATAAAAAAAAAAAAAAATTAGTTCCACGAATATTAAAATTGTTGAGCGGAAAAATTAAAGAAAATTAGACGATTTTAAATGGATTGACCCATATACGTTATAAAATATACATAATATCCTCTTCCTAGGTGCACTTTTTGTTTATGAACTCTTAATTGGTCAGGCTGTACTTTTTTAAACATAAGTGACACCACGTTTGAATCAAAGCAGGGCCGACTAGTAAATTATAAGTAAGTAGTAGAATAGTATTATAAAATATTTAGTTTGTGGGGTAGATATTTACGCACTGTGAATTTGTCACAAAGGGGAATAAGTTTACATAGCATACAATTAACAGGACAGTTATAGATACAAATGCCACCGCCATTATCCTAACGAAGACCTTTAAAAGTGCGAAATAACAAGAAGGGATGGTAGACCCCCAATTAACAGAAGGGTTCCCCTCCCTCACTATATCGGGAATTAGCCTAAAGGCAATTACAGCTAGCTTCCGAGGCTAATAGATTTTTAGCCTCCAATTAAAAAGCTAATAGGTTAGGGGGTGTTATCAGTTAGTTAGCTACCGGGTCACCGCCCGCTATCTCCGACCGAATACCAACACATGTTCTCATCAGGGTAAAAAAAAAAATTTGTTTGTTTTTAAAAAAAGATTAATTTAATTTTTGTTTGAACAGATGTTTGAGCTTGACTGTGTAAAAGGTTAGTTTTTTTGTTAATGCAGTTTTTATATTTTAAATGATATTTAAAATTAATATAACTTAATTTTATTAAGTGTGTGTGTTAAGAACATACTAATTTATAAAACTTATTAATTAAGTAAGTGTGTGCGCGAAGGAACAGGTAATATGACGGAGCCCTCCTCGGCTTCAGACAGTGTTAGTGACATGGAAGCGATAGACTTAAATACAACTAACTATTCTCAATGTGAAGGTGTGTGGGAGATAGTTACAGGTCGAAAACGCCATTCAGAAGGCGAAAGCGACCCAAGAAAACAAAAACGGCCCACTATATCAACTCCAACAACTTCAAACCTAACCAAATCAACTCCATCCACATCAACTTTCAATAGATTTCAAATTTTAACAAATAGTGAAGAAACCCAACAAAAAGAAACAGCACAAAAGACGAACGATAAAACTCCACCTATTTTCGTTAACGGAGTAGAAAACTACTCAGCTTTTGTACAATTTCTACAAAAGGTATGCGGTCCAAATTCATTTAACCTAAAATCCACGGCTAAAAATATTTGTGTATACCCGCAAACACCTCAGTACTATTGTGACATTGTTAGCTCTCTCAGAAAACAAGGAGCGGATTTTCACACATTCCAGCTTCCTGAAGATAGATGTCCACGAGTGGTTATCAAAAATCTCCATCACTCAACTCCTCACTCTGCTATCGTAGAGGCATTGAAAGGTTATGGATATGATGCAGTAAACGTCAACAACGTAATATCCCGATTTAAGGAACCGTTGCCAATGTTTTTCGTTGATATTACTAAACAAACATACAACGAAAATATATTTCAAATAAAAACAATTTACTACACACGAGTGATCGTCGAAGAACCTCGTAAGAAGAAAATTATACCTCAGTGTAATCGCTGTCAACAGTACGGTCACACTAAGAGCTACTGTAACCACACGCCTAAATGTGTCAGATGCGGGCAACAACACCAAAGCTCTTCATGCCAGAAACCTCGAGATACACCTGCTACATGTGCAAATTGCCAAGGAGCTCACCCGGCAAACTATAGGGGATGTCAAACCCTGAAAGAATTAAGAACACTTCGAGGCTCGCGAACTCATCCCCACCAGAGAACCGTGCCAGCTCAACCTGCCGCTCCTCCATTGATGCCGCAAGATTTTCCTCCATTGCCTCAACAGCCACAACAACCCCAGCCTGCTCAAAGAGGACCAGCCCCTGGCTCGCAGCAGCAGCTACATCCCTCAGAAAGAAGACAAAACGAATATGTAAGTATGTCAGGTATGAGGCCAGGCAATTCTCAGCCGATGCTCTCTTGTGAGAATCCTCAAATTTTTACTTTACTACACGGTCTAAATAACCTTATCCAGCCTCTTTTCAGCATTCTTCAGCAGTTAGCACAATTTACACAAGCCTTCGTCCCTGCTCATGGACCGTAAAGGCTTGACTGTAGGTTCTCTGTCCGTCCTTCTGTGGAATACAAATGGACTGATTCAACATAAAACCGAACTTGACATATACTTACATGAAAAAAGAACAGACATTGCCTTGATAACAGAAACACACCTCACTTCACGTAACAAAATAAATATCCCGGACTACAGTATTTACAGGACCGATCACCCAGACAACACTTCACACGGAGGAACAGCCATTATCATTAAAACATCACTAAAACACTATCCTATACATTTACCTAAATCACCAGACATACAAGCTACTGCTATAACACTCCACACCACACACCACACAGTAACCTTAGCAGCGGTCTATTGTCCCCTTCGGTATAGACTGACACCTGACATGTTTTGCAGCTTTTTTCAACAACTGGGAAGACGCTTCATAGCTGGAGGTGACTTCAATGCTAAGCATCAGATATGGGGGTCTCGATTATGCACACCAAGGGGAAGAAATCTTCAAACGGCTATTCATAAGCTTTCATTAAATATCATTTCACCAGACACACCGACTTACTGGCCGACATCAAGACTTAAGACACCGGACCTGCTAGACTTTTTTGTGACTAAAGGACTGCACTCCATACCTTTCATAGTTAGGTCTAGTTCTGATCTTTGCTCTGACCATTCTCTTATACATTTGGTCCTTTTTGAAGAACCACGTCAAAAGGAAAAGCGTCCTACGCTAATTCAAGAAAATATAAATTGGGATTGTTACAAAGCTAATCTGAATAAGTTGCTTTCCGTTCCCATAGCATTAAAATCTGACAATGAAATCGAGGAAGGTGTTGAAGTCTTCACGAAGAGTATCCAAGAATCTGCATGGTCTTCATCCCTCCCCCAGCGCAAGCGTAGTACCCAACCAAACTACCCACGGTACATTAGGGATTTGATAAGAGCAAAGAGAAGAGCTCGTAAGGTATGGCAGACCGAAAGATTACCATCGGACAAACAGACTTACAATCGTATAAATAACGAACTAAAACGACAAATACAGAAATTCAAACAGACTAACTATGATACATTTCTTAAAAACCTTAATACCAGCGATGGAAGCTTATGGAGGAGAACGAGACAGCTGCTAAAGCATCGTGAGGTGTCAGTGCCCCTCCGAAAAGAGGATGGTGCTTTTGCCTTTTCTGACAGTGAAAAATCTGAACTCTTTGCGAATCACCTATCGACAGTTTTTACTCCACATACAGACTACAAAGACATCGAACATGAAAGTTACATACAAAATTTCCTTGACACCCCTTTACCATTTTGCTTACCTCCATCTGCCTTTACCCCAAATGAGGTTCTGGTAGAAATCAGAAACTTACCGAAAAGAAAAGCCCCCGGATATGACCTCATCACAGCTGAGCTACTACAACAGATGCCCAGGAAAGCAATAGTCTATTTAACAACACTATTCAACGCGATACTCAGGACAACTAAATTCCCTTTGCAATGGAAATTTTCGCAAGTACTGATGATACAAAAAGCCAACAAAGATCCTAGTAGCCCTTCTTCTTACAGACCGATTAGTCTACTTCCCATTTGCTCAAAAGTGTTTGAAAAACTAATTTACAAACGTATACTGGACATACTGACAGACAATCAGATACTACCTGACCACCAATTCGGCTTTCGCTCATTACACTCAACTTTACACCAGCTACATAGAGTCACAGACTACATTTCCGCTAGAGGACAAATTATATGCTACTGGCGTATTCCTGGAAGTAGCTCAAGCTTTCGACAGAGTTTGGCATAAAGGGCTGCTTTTCAAACTTAAATCATTCCTTCCTTCAACTTACTATCTTATTCTTCTCTCTTTTCTTTCCGACAGATTTTTTACTGTCCGGCAGGGCACAGATACCTCTTCTATACGTCCAGTCAGGGCTGGAGCTCCGCAGGGATCAATTCTCGCACCTTTACTGTATATTATCTATACACATGACATACCAACACATCCTAACATATTAATAGCGACATATGCAGATGACACAGCTCTTCTCACTAGACATACTAACATACTTCAGGCTTCACAGACCCTTCAGCATTATTTACAAAATTTAGAAGACTGGTTTAAAAGATGGAAAATAAAACTCAACATTGACAAATCGCAACACATCACCTTCACCCTACGACACGACACTTGCCCTCCAGTCTACATAAACAACTTACCGATAACACAAACCAACACAGTTCATTACTTAGGACTCACTTTCGACAGAAGGATGACATGGGGGCCTCACATTAAGCAGAAGCGGCTGACTCTCAACAATCGACTAAGACTTCTATATTCTCTACTGCACAAACACTCTTCTTTAAAAATCCGACAAAAACTAAATACTTATACCTACTTACTAAAACCCATATGGACATACGCCTCTCAAATTTATGGAATAGCGAAACCGACTCAGATTGCAAAAATCCAGACTTTTCAATCAAAAACTTTAAGACTTGTTACTCGATCACCCTGGTATGTCAGTAACAAAACTTTACATACAGACTTACACATACCAATGGTACAAGATCACATTCGGACTTCCTACATAAAATTTTTTGACAAACTTCACGGACATACTAACAAACTCATACAAAACATGGCCACGACAGACATGCCAGGGAATATTCAAAGAAGGCTGAAAAGAAGCTGGCTAAGAGATCTCCTTAAGTAAACTCTTTTAAAATTCAAGTTAGGAGTAGATGCCAATGGGTATCGACCTCCCTCATGCCTGACATGCCTTTTATATCAATTGTTATCAAATCCGCTTAGTGTCACGGGCTGAGCGACAGGTGTGGATGTAAAAATAAATGATCAAAAAAAAAAAAAAAAAAAAATTTTTGTTTAAATAAACTTTTTATTTGACTAAGTAAATTATAATGCATAGATTTAAAATGTTGTCAAATGTATATTTATCCTATTGGCTACCCCGCTTCCTAAATGTTAGAGGTTCAATTAATTTTTTATGGTAAAGTTTTGGGGTGAGTAAAAAAAATGACCGTCTTAAGTATTAAATTTACCTTTTTAATAAAACATTTTATTGATATTTACAACTGTACTTATAATAAACACACTAAGTAAATGGGATAATTACAATTATGGGCTTGAAAATGTCTTGTGAAGAACTGCCCAGTTGTAGCACTTCAATGTCAATTAAATTTAGTAGGCCTCGTGGCCATCATCTTTTCAATCACCACGGAGTGTTGTCAGGAATAGATGGGAATTATAAGTTGCGTACGAGAGGATTCGTGTGGTTCGGGAGGTTGGAATTAAAATAGATATGTATGTTATGGGATAGTTCTGCGACAAATGGGATATTTAGGCCATTATAGATGATTTTATTCGTAACGAAATAAGAAGCATTTAGGATTTTGCAAAGGATTCTGGATTGTAACGATTGAGTAAGAGAGGAATTAGATGGTTTAGTAGAGCCCCAAAGCTGGAATACATATGTCCAGATGGGTCTGATGATGATAACGTAAATGAGCTTTTTGTGGTATATTTGAAGTTTTGAACGTTTGTCGAGTAAGTGTAGTAATCTGTATCTACGGGCAGTTACTTGTCGTTTAGGTCTCGGATGAGGATTCCATGTAAGACGGGTTTGTCAAGAGTGGCACGAACTTTACGACTTAAAGATGAACACTAAATAACAAATAGGTTTGGTTTTATTTATTCAGAGCCTAAATCAAGGAAGATGAAATCTCAGAATTGTTTTGTAGGGTTCGGTTCTAAGAAGCAATTAACAGCAGCAATAGAAAGGCCAATTATGGTAAAAAAAATTCTTCATGCAATCGTAACTCAGATTAGTTACTAAGAAATATAAAAATTTTAAAATGAACAAATATGAAGTAAAATATGTAAAAATTCGCAAATTATGTAAGAAATACGTTAATTTAGTCAAATAAGTGAATTTAAATTGGATTAATTTGATCCCAATTGCGTTAAATCATATACTATTAGTGGTTACAAGGTGATATCGAAGTCAGGAGCCAATATGTATTTACATAGAAATCCTAGCCCTACTAATCACATATTTCGTCTTATTGGTTTCTATTTCGATACCGGTTTTATTAACGTACTTGTATTTAGTTATTTCATATATAGGTAAGTAAAAGTAAAAATAAGAGATGGTCATACATTATTTGCCCAGGACGCAAGCAACTAGATATTGGGGCCTAGCCATTACCCTAGATATTTCCGTCTACTTTATTTACATGGATATAGAATACTTTGAGAGGAATGTGGGATAGAGGATACAGGATACAGAGCCGACAATAATGGAGGAATTGCCGTGAGCTCGTGGCATCTCCTCGTGTGCCGCGTGACAGCGTCCTTGCACGAACCCATCCGGACTTCCCACGACCCCTAAGTGCCAATATTGTACTTCCATAGCGAGTTATCTATTGCCAGGAGGGCAATATTGTACAATACTTCTATAGTAACGTATCTACCACAAGGAGATCAAGATAGCAACTTCGGTCAACTAAAATTTCCAACTCGAGTTTCAACTACATGTCTAAGTGTGTCCACAGAAAACAAACCGAGGAAAGGGTTTGTGCGAATGTACGTGGTATGTCGAACATAATTATGAAAAGTCCCACGGAATCGATATATTTATGAGGACTAACTAAATAGTAATACAATTGAGGCAACAAAATAGGCCTTAAAATGTTTATTGTTATAATGTTTATACAGATTCATAATTCTCCTTTTATATTTAAATATAAGGATATGCATGAAAGGTGATAAGTGTGCCAAATTTTTTGACAAACGACTGACATGGGCATAACACCTCAAACGAAAAATAAAAGAACTGAATCAACGATATGGACTTTCGAGATTACTAGACAAACGTTCAAAATTATCAGTGACAAACAATTTAACTATTTATAAAGTACTGATAAAACCTATTTGGACATAAGGCATAGAGTTATGGGGAACTACAAAAAAGTCAAACATCAAAATTACTTAGGATAATTGTAAGTATCTAACGAGTCACAATATAATGACCTAGAAATTTCATTTGTCATTGCAACTGATCGCTGCAATAAATTTCACGACATACTGACCCTAAATTCAAACCCGCTGACTCAAAACCTATCAACTGCCACAAACCCATATAATCCGCCCAGAAGACTATCGAGGCGCTGGCCAAGAGACCTGATATACTGATAGTTATTTGTTTTGTTTTTTAATCTATATCGTGCTGTTTCGCACTTACATCATTTGTTAGCATATTTGCTTATAGCATAATTACAAATACCATTGTAATGTCAAAACTGCTATGAATAAATAAGTAAACATTTTTCAGGAAATTAATATTTTAACCTAATTATATTATAATTCTTGAGTTTTGCTGTTTTCGGCTACTTCTACTTCTACTAGCCAAAAGCTTAAATCTTCCACTTAGAGTTGAGCTTTGGGGTCTACTAAACCATCGGATTCTTCTCTTATCCAATCCTTAAAATCCAAAATCCTCAGCACTCTTTACTTTGACGAGTTGTTCGTTGATGACCTTAATGGTCTAAGGACAAACCCCATCCCCAATCTAACTGTGCCGCACTACAAGGGAAAGTACCAGCACGTTTTCCACTGAAATCGACAATCAAGAGAACATGACAGGTGGATTTATTTGGAAAACAGATTTGTACCGTACTTTGTTGATAAGTAGTTTGTCTAAAAAGGCTGTAATCTTATAATCCTTATGGTGTCAACTACAGGCGCTTGCTGTCTGAAGCTGTGTGAACTACATATCTATGACGTTCTTCCCAGTTGATGTACGGTTTGTGTTGCCTTCTAATAATATATATCTCTTTAGACTTCTTCTCGAGTTTGTTTTGTGCCTCCTTGTCGAGTGTCCTGTTTGTTTTGTCATGTGTCAAGCCATCTGCCGCTCTTCCTGGATGAGAGTATGTGTGAACTGAAGATCTCATTTCTTGGCAGATCACTCTTCCTTGGAACGTATCTGTGTGAACTCACATGAATTCACACTGTGATATGAGAAAATGTAAAAAAAAAAAAAAAAAAAAAAAAAAAAAATATGACATATTTTATTTAACAACTGATTGTTGGTCTCTGGTTACGCCATTAAAAATACACCATACAATGTTTACAATATATGCATTTCAATTTTTACTTTCACTTACTATATATAGTAAGGGGAAGTATTGCGATCGTGAAAATTTTCGAATTCCAGTTTTCAACGGAAATACACGTTTTAGGGTCCCCTGAGTCCAAATAACCAAGTCCCGCAAAAAGGTCTGTGTGTGTGTGTTGTGTGTGTGTGTGTGTGTGTGGTAACTCCCAGGCGGAAACGGTAAGTCCTATGAAACTGAAATTTCATATTTAAGACAACTATACGCCCGAGACGTGACAAAACTTTTTTCATCAAAATGAGCTTACCAGAAGAGACACTTTATACCATGCATTTTGCACCTTTTTTCGATTTTCTCAAACACGGTTCCGACGATTTTGATTAAACTCGCTATATTGATGTAAAATTTAATGGGCTTTAATATCATGTAGGTTTTATTTGGATAAAAATGGTCTGACAGGGCTTAAATGCCGATATTTTAAATTTTCTTCCCCTAAAGTACCTTAACCCCTAAAAGTATATTAACTTAAAACTTGTTCAACTTTAAGTTTATTTAATAGTTTTTAAATTGATTTTAAATCCGAGGTAAGTGTTGCTATTACCGTATTTGCTATTGTGTGTTCAAATAATTACTTGTCCCACAAAATACAACGGAATTAACTTAAATAGTTTTTTTTTCAGTGAATAATAATTATTTAATATAATTATATAATAATTTAATCATCTGAGAAGGTTTCAGAGTTATTGAATAACGTATATGTACTGGAAAAAGAAACTTAATAACTCATCTCTTGGCAACAATTGTAAGATCTAAACGTAGTTTTTTTGGGTAGGAAAGAGGAGCTATTTTGAAGATATAATAATGAGGGGGTGTTATCTTACTTGCTAGCTAATTAAGTTCCAGATACTAACTTAATTAACTAATCAAGTTTAACGTATTACAAATTAAGCTTTAGATGCATACTATATAACACAACACACACACACACACACACATATATATATATATATATATATATATATATATATATATATATATAATATAATATATATATATTACAGTCACTACAGAGTGTTGCTACAAGTAGGTTTTGTTTATTTATTTAACGTCCCTTTATGCTACTACGCTAATCGAGGATGGTAATGCAGGAGTCCTAAATTTTTCCTATCCAGGTTTAATTAAATAGGTTTCTTTAACGAGTACCTGACATCGCACTGGCTGGGGACTGCCTTTTTACGTTCGCTCCGAAGAATAACTGAGGGTTTTTTACTACCATTAAAAAATCCTAGGGCCAGCTACAGAATTGAATCTTGGACATAGAAGACTGTTATGCTAGCTACTAAGCCACAGGTGACCTCCACTATAAGTAGGTATTTAGTATGTATTATGTAATGTAATATGGAGAATAGAAATTGCCCAATTTACCCACGTTTTATAAGAATGCCTCATTGGAAAAAGTGATGTTACATATTTGGAACAATTTAGAATATTAAATCACTATTTTGTTAGTTTCGTATTTTTAACAACGTATCTTTAAAATCGACCAATAAAAAAAATGCTCTTTCACCACTCAAAATTTGTATCTTACGTTTCAAGAAACAAAGCTCCGTCTGTCCGCCATGCGAATTTATGGATATCAAATTTTCAGAGAAATTCTTATGACATGCAAAATTTTCTTCTCGGTTAGTACAATAACTTTATTTATTTACTTGAAAAGAGGATAAGGATATTATACCGTAATAAATAATAAAATTAAATAATGTCGATTCATAAAAATGTTGAACAATTTCTTGAAAATTTAAAAGAAAAAAATATAAAAATAGTTCTATTAGGGATTCCTACTTGAGATTACCATTTTTCGTGGCGGGGAGTCAGCGCTTTGAGAGCAGCTCTTCAACTTTGATGATGATGGGAAAAATTTCTTGGTGAATATCTTTCAGCGAAACATCTCCACGTGAACATGCATATTATGTAAAATACCTATTTTAAAGGGAAATCTGTCCTAGGTTGGGTTCTGCGTTACATTTTCTATCCTAGCACAGAAAATCCAATTGGTGGAAGAAGGAAACCAAAGAATTAAATAAAAAATATATCTTGTTTGTTTATTTATTTAACGTCACTTTATGCTACTATGGCTAATCGGACGATGCTACAGTGGGAGTGCTAAATTTTGCCTATCCAGGTTTTATTAGGATAGGGATCTTTAACGAGTACCTGACATCGCACAGGCTCGGGACCATCTTTTAAAGTCCCCTCCGAAGGACGGCGTAACTAAGGATTTTTTAGTCCCATTAAAAAATCCTAGGACCACCTGCGGGTTTGAACCCGTGACCTTTGGCATAGGAGGCTGTTACGCTAACTACCCAGCTACAAGTGATCCCTAAAAAATATATCTTTTCAATTCGTGGAAACATTTAATTTCAGTATAAAGATGCGAGTTCTCTAAAAATTGCACTAAACAGTGTTAAAAACTTATACGTCATTACCAAAATAATTGTTTATTTATATAACGTCAGTTTATCGTACTATATAAGATTGGATGGTGCTTCAGGGGGGGTCCTAAATTTTGCCTATTCATGTTAAGTTATGTTATAGGGTGTATAGACGCTCGACAGGTGTGTTCTTTTAAAATTGGGTTTTGATTAAGGTGACCAGGTCCGCTTTAGACAGTCCCGATTTTTCACAATTTGTCCCGCGTCCCGCGACGTTTTTCAGAGGTCCCGACTTTTAGAATTAAGATAAATTTTATATTGATGAAAATCATTGTTTTGCGCTCTATTGTTTATTCATTTAACGTCACTTTATGCTACAATCTACAAGCTAAATACAATATTAGCATAGGGATCTTTAACAAGTACCTGACATGTCACAGGCTCGGCACCACCTTTTAACGCCCCCTCCGAAGAACGGCATATCATTTTTGCGCTCTAAGAATCCTTCAATTCGTTTTGCCTACGGGCTACGACGAATAACATATTGCTTTTGCTACCTAGTTACGTTGTATTTGTATTTAAACCTATGACATCCTGTCCTACAGTATCCTTTAATAATACTCCGCTTGTTCCAGTTGAACTGATCCGCTACCTAGGGCTTCTACTTGACAAACGCTTAACATGGGATCCCCACACTAGACTGAAACGACAAGAAACTGCTCGCCACTTTCGGTTACTTCAACACTTCTTCCTAGACAAACGCTCTAACCACTTAACAACAAAAGACTCATCTACATGACCATCATAAGACCTATCTGGGCATATGGGGTTGAGCTTTGGGGCTCCACTAAACTTCTCCACTAATCAAATTCTTACTGTCTTCAATCCTTACAATCCAAAATCCTTCGAAAAATCTTCAACGCTCCTTACTTTGTCACGAATAAGCTCATCCATAAAGACCTTATTATTCTTTATGTAGCTGATTTGGCCCGAACCAGGTATTAATCCTTCCATAACAAATTCCACTCCCACTCTAACCCACTAGTTTTATTCCTAGATTCCTCTTCCATTCCTGACAATCTTCCGAGGTCTCTGAAAAGAAGATGGCCTCAAGACCTTCTTGTTTGGATTGACAACTAGAGTGCTCCCAATGGGCAGTTTTGTTTTTACATGTATTTTATCATTAACAGTATGTTTACTTGTTGTATTACAAAATACAGTTGTAAATTTCATTAATATATATATATATATATATATATATATTTATTTTTATAATTTCATTAACTTTAACTTCATTTGATAGTTGTTAAATTGATTTTAAAAAGCGAGGTAAGGTAAAGTCGTGTGTTGCCATCACCAGAATTTTTAGAATACATTGTCATGTTTTATATTCTTATAGAGTTGGTATTTTATGCGTGTTATTATTCAGTTGCTAAGTTACTTAGTTCGCGGCTTCTATCTAAAAACTTAAAGATTAGAATTTATAAAACTATTATTCTTCCAACGGTTCTTTACGGATGTGAAACGTGGCCGCTTACTTTGAAGGGTGAACAACGGCTTAAGGTTTTCGAAAATAAGGTATTGCGTAAAATATTTGGTCCAAAAAGAGATGAGGCCACTGGGGAGTTTAGAAGGTTGCACAATGCGGAATTGCGGAACTTGCATCCTGTCTCAAATGGGCGAGTAAAGTTGTTGGGCTCGATGACGAGCGGATTCCGAGAAAGTTGGTATTTGCTGATCCGACTGGTAGGCGTCCGAAAGGTAGGCCGAAGCGGAGGTGGGAGGATTGCGTTAAGGCTGATCTCGGGAGCTTGGGCTTGAATGGTGAACATTGGACGAGTCTGTGTAAGCGAAATTTGTCGGCATCGAACCTTCGGGTTCGCTAAGCCTATTATTATTATAGAGTTGGTATTTTAGATATAGAGCATAGAAAAAAAAATTGCTCTGAGCTCAGTGAAAAAGACTCTTTAAACTATTAAGCTACTGTTTTACTAGTTGTGTTATAAGAGGTCCGCCCACCGGAAGCGTTTTTCATTTGGTAACTTTTTAATTAACGGAGATTACAGTTTCTTAAGGGAAACTATTTTCCCTCCACCCTCGTTTACCCCCACCCTTATCTATCCCCACTCCTAATCTAACCCCACCTCCACTAAATAGAGTGGTATTTATTTTGTCTAACTTTGGGATAGGGTTAAAAAAAATAAAGACCACTTAGAGATGAGGACTAAATTAAAATGGCGAAGGGGGCCCAAAGCTCCTTCATCTCCTCCCTTACCACCATCTTCAGGAATCCTCAGTCTATTAGCTGATTGCTGTTGGAACAAACTCTCTGTCCCTATCAACTTTCAACATGAAAGGGATAATATTTAAAATCGAGATAGGTCCCTAGGGAAAGTGCATTTTAAATTTTTTTTTTTTTTTTTTTTTTTTTTTTTTTTTTTTTTTTTTTTTTTTTTTTTTTTTTTTTTTTTTGTAATCTAGTAAACCAGAAACCTGTCATCTTTAAAAACGAATTTTCACTTATAATCAGAGTCGAATACAGACGCAATAATCGTGAAATGCAGCATAACTCAATTCAACAGTTGCGAATATCTCTGTAGGATTATGAGTATACAATAAAACAATTTTAACAAGTATTTGCAAAATTTGGTGTGCGCAACACACTACATTCACTGGCCTCTGAGGTTGAAATCCATTTAAGAAATTTTAATTACAGTCAGAGATAAAAAAAGTTTAAAGAATTAATTACATTAAGTTTCGATATAAATTTTATTATATAAGTTTTATTGAATAATTTATCGTATAATTATCTATAACAATCAATAAGTTTTATCAGCTTTTCATCATCAAAGCAACATTTTCATTTCAAAAATATTTAGATTACCAACGGTATATTATACATCTACATTACTGTTCTTATTATCAAAAACAAACAAAAAAATACATTTTTAAAAATTTTTGCTCTTTTCTCCTTTTGTTGGATATAGGATTCCTTCAACTTATACATTTACCCGTTGTTTAACAATGCTGACAAGATGATATGGTATTTTTTGTCGAATCTACAAAAGATGTAGGCACGCGAGGCGGCATTAACACGCGATTTTCAAGTAATATCTTTGTACGAGTTTAAACCCGGCCATTCAGCAGCTGAGGCCGCTAGAAATATTTACAAGGCGTTTGGGGAAGGGAGTGTTAATGAACGGACTATTCGCCGTTTTCAGCTGTATATACCGACTTGGAAAACTTGCCCCGAAGAAGACCTCCGTCCGTAATAGACCAAGATGTCCTCAAACATACAGTAGAAGGAAACCCCTAACAAACGTTTCCAGACATTTAAAGTTTATTGGGAAAGTAAAAAAGCTCGGGTCCTATACTCTTACACGACAACGCTCGACCCCATGTTTCAAAACATACCGTGCAAAAATTGAAAGAACTAGGCTACAAAGTTCTTCCGCACCCACCATATTCTCCCGACTTGTCTCCAACAGATTACCACCTGTTCAGGAATTTAGACAACTTCCTCAAAGGAAAATATTTTGAAAATGATGATCAAGTGAAAAGTGCGTTTTCAGATTTTGTTTCACTTCAAAGCTCAGAGTTTTTCAGTTCGGGAATAAAAAAGTTGGTGTCGCGTTGGTAGTAAAGGAAGGTAAATAATTCGAACAAAATTATCTTGTTTTCATATCGTATTTTTAATAAAAATCCTTTACCTTGAAAACGGACATTTCATGGGACACAACCCAATATATACAGAACATGTCCATAACTTAATGGGCTTATAACAAATTTCTATTAACGCGTACTGCTTAATTTGTTGCATATTAACTTTACTAAAATCTTGCGATTACTATACTCTATACTACTGTTCATATTTTAGGAATCATTTTTTGATGTTTCGATTGGTAACATAACACAGCAAAAATAATCATTCTGTTCCCGTTAACACGAAGAGCTTGCAAACCTTGACTTCAAAGACATGATTTCAGAAACCTTTGGTCTACTGTTTTTGATATTAGTTGATAATACATATTTTTGAAAAAAAAAAGTATTAATATTTCCCGGATTTTGGGCATCTTTGGACCAGGTACAAACAATTAACAATTATCACTTAGACCTTTTCTTAATCTTTCTTTCTCCCTTGTACTTTCTCATAGGTTCAACTCATGAGAGTATAAACTCATAGGTTCAACTCATGAGAGTATAAACTCGGTATTCAAGCACTTAGCTCTTGTCTTTGCTTCTGGGTGATGGTTCTTCCTCGTAAGGTTATTTCTTCCTCTTGAAAGCCCTTGATTTAAAAAAAAATAGAATTAGAATATCTAATTTAGATATATTAATGTTTCTTAAGTCTTTTTGTGTATCGCTAATCCATTGATTCTTTTCGTTGTCAAAATAAGCAAAGTTTCGTTTTTTAAGTCTAGTTTCTATCATTCTTTTCATAGGCCCAAACTAACAGACTCTTCTTTTCCGGTTTTCGTTCTAGACTTTTGGGATAGGAAGTATATAGCTATCACTATCATTCATTTTAGGATTTTCCGAAGATTTTGTTTTCTTCTCTATTTCTTCCACCTTTAAATTAGGACAGATTGTAATATTATTTGATCAAAATTGTTGTTGCTGTAAAATTTCTTCCATTTTTAAGAGTGTCGATAGATTAAGCATAAAGTTCTTGTAGTGCGTTACGTAATAATATATTTTATATCTCAAATTGGCAACATACAAATTAGTTATCCGCCCGTTAATCACATACGCCTCGCCAGTCTGGAGCTCAATCTGCTTGACTAATTATCAAAAACCTAAAAGGATTCAAAATCTATCAATGCGGATAATTAACAATTACCCCCACTACAACATCATCTATGCTTCCAACAGATAAACAATTCCATCAAATCCACACTCAAACTTCATACTTCTGTAATACACCAGTCTCCAAAAATCCATTAATAAAGGAAATCGGTAATTATAATAAAACTTCACTGAAACGCTACACTCATAAAAGAACTAAAGATGTGTTGCTAAATTAATCTAGTTTGTTTTAAATTCTAAATTTTCAATTTTCAATTATGGTATCTATTTATTTTCGTTATTACAATTATATATATATATATATATATATATATATATATATATATATATATATATATTTTTTTTTTTTTTTTATTTATTGTACATCTGTTTTAGTCAAGTTGACCAAAAAACTTAAAATCAGTAGGTAATTTTGGTGGTAAGATATATATATTATTTATGGTACTGAATGGATGAAAGTAAAGCGAAAATGCTTTGTTGGGAACCATAAGTCTTATAAATCTTATTATATTTTTTTGTTCTTATGTTAACATAAACTGAAGAATTGTAATTTATTTTCTTTTTATATTTTATTTTAAAACCGTATATATATATATATATATATATATATATATATATATATATATATATATATATATATATATATAGATATTTTTTTTTATTATATCTTTTTTTCTCATGTAAACATTAATTTATTTTTCTTGTTTGTGTATTTTTATTAGAATTTATCTTTTATGTTATGTTATTTGTTTACGTTATTAGTTCAATTCTATTGTTTTCAATTATTATCCTCTAAGTATTCAATTATTATAGTCCCTTTAGGGTAATACAGCAGAAAATAAAACGTGGACATAAGACTGTAGTTAAGTCCACGTTTTATTTCCTGCTGTATTACCCAAAAGGGACTCGTCCTAGAATAAATTATATTAAATAAAGTATAAAAATATTTTTGGAAATAACAGATCAATTAGAGGACAGAGTCTGGAGGGGGGATCTTTCGCAGGAACATTTTGGAGCCCCGGCTGGAATAACTCGAAGAGAGAGAACCATTAGGGGCGAGAAATTGGAAGCCCTTCTAATTGAAACCACACTCCAGGCTGTAGGGCCCGAGCCGCGCTGGAAAAAATCCAATAAATTTTACAGCTGGTAATAAAATATATCCTTGGAAAAAATATAGCCCTGGAGGTCGGCACCCGACACCGCTTCACTCTCGGATATTTTTTCTCTGCCAGGAATCTGTCGGAGCGGGCATCTGTTCCAGGCTGGAGGCTGGAGGGTGGTCCGTAGTCTTAAATATGTAGAAATAGACTCTGATTGATGGGGCAGTCGGAATGGCCTCCAATACCGAAACTGTATTGGTCAAATTTGGCAGAGGTACACTAGTACGAACCACAACAACCCTCAATTATGACTTGTGGCATTGAAACATACTTTGGTTTTATTTCAAAGAACAAACCTCTTTACTTTCACTTACCTATATATGAAATATGAAAGTATTACGATCATGAAAATTTGTGTGTGTGTGTGTTTCTGTGTGTGTGTAGTAACTCCTGCGCGTAAACGAAAAGTCCTATGAAACTGAAATTTCATATTTAAGACAACTATACGCCCAAGGTGTTACAAAAACTTCAAATTAGCTAACCAGAAGAGCCACTCTATACCATGCATTTTCCACTTATTTAAGACTTACTCAAAAACGGCTCTAACGATTTTGATTAAACTCGCTATATCGATGTAAAATTTAATGGGCTTTAATATCATGTAGGTTTCATTCTGATTGAAATAGTCTGACAGGGCTTAAATGCCGATATTTCAAAATTTCTTCCTCTAAAGTACCTTTAATTTTTCAAGTTTTATGAAATTGGCAATATTATCTGATTATCATTGCTAAAAAAACATGTAAAAATATAGGTTGAACGAAGTCGATATCAAACTGAAGGAGATCACTGCAAAAATATTTGTTTAATGTATTTTTTTGTTTTTGAACTTAAGAAGAGTAATATATATATGATATACAGTTGGAAAGCTAAAGATTTTAGAAAAAATATTATCTCATACACAATCTTGTGAAAGTTAATGGATAGTGATGAAAAACCGATAAATTAACTTATTATTTTAGATAATAATATAATATAATAGATTATTTAATAAAACACCTTTTACTACAAAAAAACAATGTAAATAATCCTTCAACAATATATTCTCGTTTCTAAATTTGTTTGAAAATTCTTAAATATATATAAATAACGGCGGTGAGTGAAAGTCTTGTTTCTAATTATTTTATATATTGCCATTTGTCATAACTATCATTTCACTTTGTTTTTAATTATCAGTATATTTCTTTTACTTATCATCTTTATATTGTATTCTAGATCTGGTTGTTATCTTTTGCTTTTATAGTCCTGAAGAAGGTCTATAATTTAGGCCGAAACCTCGGCACCAGTTAAATAAGTTTATACTTGTGTGTAATTTTGACTGCACCCAGAACTAACTTCTCAAACTTTTTGAGGGAAGATTATATAGTTGGAGCCCTTAATTTTGCCTATCCAGGTTCAATTAGAAAAGGGGTCTTTAACGAGTTCCTGACATCGC